>SJJU01005782.1:0-15518 GCA_012932125.1 Conopomorpha cramerella | reverse complement strand
TGAAAACACGTGTAAATTAAATTATTTAATGAAATTAGTAGTTATAGTTGTTCATTTCGACGAGCCCAACAACTTTTCTAAGAACATTACTTATACACTAGTTTGGGTAGTGAGAGAAATACTAGAGGCATGTACTCGAACTAACTCACTGCAACTTCACTCGGAATAAACAGCAGAAATACACACATTGAAAGTCTTCCCCTTACCCGCAGATACCACAGTCGATGTTTCAGCTAAGCGGTCTGACTATAAGTGATTACTTAGTTATTTAACTTGGGGTCGGATTGGTTGCTCATGTGACTTTCACCAATTTGGTCTGATTAGTTTCGATTATAGAGTTCTGGTTCTAGTTGACTTACGACTTCTAATTGGTTAAGTAAGTACCGAGGAAGTAGATAAAACATAAGGTCATTTATCTTTTTTGAATGGAAGACAGAAATCATTCCTTTTTCTGGTAGGTAATTCTGCCATCTAAGCACATTACTGCCACATTTTCAGTAGGTATTGCTGGTAGGCTGATGGTCGATATCTCCATCGTCATAATCCACTCTCCACTCTCCATCGGTAAGCAAATATTGATTGCTTTCGAGTTTTAAATATTTATCAATGACGTACCTAAAACAATCCAACGAATAATGTAGACGTTTGCTTCAAACTTAACAAACACCGTTTTTTTTTTCAATAACGTTCATACTTTTTCTAACAACTAAGTAAGTAGATGAAAATTTCAACTTGAAAAAGTAATTTTCACCACTAACGACTGCTAGTTTTGAAAGTTCATTTTTATAACAAGGCACTTTGACAAAGACGATTATATATAGGTTTAGGGTATTTGGGACAGAAGACACTTTTTAATTGAATTGTTTTGTGGAATGAAGGTTACAGAAAAGTCAATATGAAGTTACTCGATTAAATATAATGAGTTAATTTTTATTTGTCTGGAAGAAAACGTTCGCATGTAATTTTGTGATGTGGGTCTGACGCTTTCGTAGATCAACTAATTATTGCATTAAGCCTAATTTTCTTTAGTGTTTTTTCTATGATGGGTGATTATACTTACTTTTTTATACTTCTATAATGAGAAAGTCACGTAGCCTGTATGGCATAGGGATCCTTGGTATGTTCTTTTCTTTTCCAAGTTAATTTTCTTATGTTTCACCAATATTTATAATTCATCTTTTGGCTAACATTTTCAATTTAACGTTGTAAAGGTACGTATCAACAGCTAAATAACTTAAAACAATTTTCAAAAGTATGGACACAGCGTCTCCACTCAATCAAATCGCCCGTCATAAAAAATCACCCTGAGGAAAACTATTGGATAAAATTCATTCTTTCCACATGAAAAACACATCAACACCGAAAAGGGTTGGAAGATTTTGATTGATGACCGTCCACTGACGGGTTAGTAATACTTAGTTTTTGGTAAGTTGCTCAACTTATTCTCCAGGAACCAGTGGGCTGGCTTAGACCCTTCCATAAATTACACGGAATCCGCTGCCGCCACCGCCGTCATGTCGAACGTAACCCTGACATAGACATTTTCCCCAGAACTTGACGTCGGTTTGGAACATTCTTAGGTCGTCATTATTTGGCGGTGTAACATGGCACGTTTTTCAAGGAACACGCGTATGTATGTAAGTATACGTTAGCGTTGAAGATTAGGGACAGGCTTGAGAAATAATATTTGGCCGTTTGAGATTTTCGGCAGCTGTTACAATATTCAGTATTAATGATACGGGACGCGGAGTGAACAGGGTTGAGTGTGCTCAGGATTTAACTTGTGTTGGCATAGGTAATTGTTGTAGTCTAGTTGTTAGGGTTTATACGGTTTGCCTAACACACTTACGCGAGTCATTCAAGGTTCCGTTTTTTTTGTTAATATGTTTTGTGTATCCGGTGCGACCGTGACCGGGAAATAAAACTTAACATTCCGCTCGGAGCAGTGCTCAGACTGAAACGTCTGAGCATGTTCCAGGTTACTTAATCTCAGTGATCTAACTTACATACTGCTTCCTCTAAAATTTATTATTAAATTACGTATCTCATAGTATTACAGGGAAGAAATATTGGGTTGTTGGATAGGTATTGGTTACGAATAATTAGAGAAACAGTGAAAATTGTGTTTACTCCTCGATATTTCATTAGACCGCTACGTAACTACTAAGTAACGTAGGTTATATTCCAAAATGTTCAAAGTAACGGAACGATGGCAATAACATCATAATATGCATTTTAATATCATCGCATCGACAAACTGGTTTCATTATTCTCATTTCACTGACGCGATGCAAGTCGTTTGTCGCTTCAATGCAGCTACGACAGTGCAGCAGATCTGGCCTCCTGGAGGAAGGGAGGAGTAAGTTCATATTCCATGTTACTCACGAACGAAGTCACCCTGTCGAAGTCTCCATACCGATTACGAATTCCTTTCAGGAACAATAAAATAGATATTATATAAGAAGTTTTAATTGTAACTACGTCGAGAAGTTTGATTTTCCTCCTTAATTTAAATATTAACTGTTATGTAAATAGTTAGGGATCTGACACCAACTTTGGTCCGGCTGGGCCCACCCTTGGACGGAGTGGCTCGGGCTGTTCCGGGGGCCCCGGCAATAACGCGGGAGCGGTCACCGTGGGGTTTTAATGGGTGCAACTCCCACATAACCACTCAGCTGTCCCCGTTGGCGGTGGGCTGTGGCCTGCACTGGCTTTTACGACAATGTAGGCAGTAATCCCCAAGGATTGACACCTATGTATAGGTAACTTATCTTTACGAAATATAGGTAACTACCTATCTACTCCCCCACAAACCTTTGTTAGCCTATGTCGTGAGTACAACACAAAAGGATCTAGCAATAACTCTATTATTAGGTCGGGTAGCCAAAATACTAAGGTAGGCAGTTTATTTTTGCCTATATGGTGTGCACGCCACTGGCGGTGGGGTACCCATAACGGATTTCTGCACGATAAAAAAGGGATCTGACACTAACCGTGTACCTGTAAGAATATTTCTACAAACTTACTAAACTTAAGTTATCTATGCATTGTGACACACTGTGCTTTTCGGACAGCCGTGTGGCGACGGCGAACAGAACACATGTGTCACCACACAAGCCCAAATTTTCCCGTCATGGGAGGGCAGCAACAACAACACCACTGCGATCACCAACCCAACGCAAACAGTGGCGATTATTAGCATTTCCCCCCAATTGATTATGGAAATAGTTGGGGGAGGAGGTCGTCCAGCATTAGACGTCATGTGTTTGATGACGACACACTGATTTGTCTTTTGCACAAGTCAAGGAAATGTCAAATAATGTATAAAGATAAAACACTGAGTAAAGTGTGCATTTTCTTAGAGTGTTAAACAACAAGGTTCGTTAAATCATTTTTTTTTAAAATGCGCACTGATGTTATATTAAAAGTGTAAAACGGTTATTAAGGCGCGAAAATGAACCAAAGCATTCAGCATACCTTCTCAGCTCGTGGCTACGGCAGATGTAACTGTGTCGAAACGTCGAGCAAACAACGAAGGTAATCTGAATGAACTGAATGAAGCTTTATGCTCTTTGGTTAATTTCCGTAAACGTAAGTACAAACATTAAACAAAAAACACCTAAAAAAGCTAATACCTAATATATACAATTTCCATGTCACAATGTTAGTTACCGTACTCCTCCGAAACGGCTTTACTGATTTTTACCAAATTTTATAGTAGTAGGCCTAAGAATCGGCTACTATCTATTTTTTATGCATCTAACAGTTGTATTTCTCCCAAAACACTGGGTACGAAGGCAACTTATTATGGCAAAACAAATGTTTGCCAGGACAGCTGGTATACCAATAAATACAAGCCGTACCCCGGCTGTTACCCGCAGTTTATTTCGTTCTCATTGGATATAATGAATAAATTGTTGCCTTATGTTACGTAACAACTAATACGTCGTAGTTACATTATTATAAAGTTTCATTCAATAAAGTTTTCAATCCATTATGTGATTACTCTTAAATCAGTAACAATAATACATCCATCCAAACAAACTTTCGCGTAAATAAAATTCATAGCAACTAAGATCGTAACGTTACCAAAACTCAGTTAACACCAAAGTAGGTAAATAAGTAGAAGAAAAACGATTTAAGGATTCATTGTAATATCAAGTAGGTACATTCACGTCTGCGAACCCGTATTCATCAGAAAACTTTTTTTTTACCAGACAATCAAGCACTTTATTTGTCCAATTAATAAAAATGTTTTTACAAGTCATTCTCGTGCTAAAAGGTCTATATTTTATTTTACTGAGTAATATAATATTAATGGAGATGCCTTGTTGGCACTAAAACAAAACCAGTAAAAATATACTTAAACGATCTATAAGATACACATTCGTAGCCACACGAAATACAACCTAATAGCGAGGATTAATAAGATCCAATATAGCCTAATTATTGTATTTACGGTCCATATTTAAGTACAATGAGGCGCTGAAAGAGAGAATAGATGTTTCACATAAAGTAAGTAACAAGTACTGCGAAGTAACGGCTAATCATGCTCACACCGTTTCGTTGGAAAAACGACTCTATTCCGTTCGAATTAAAGTGCCCGACAAAAGAAGGTTGACGCGACGTGTACTTTACTTTGGCCATTTGTTTTGAAGACAAATAGAAAACGTATTACCGAAGCTTTGCCTAGGTAATATCAATTTATCTGAAGCAGCGGTATTGGAAAACAATAAAGCCAATCTATAAATAGTATCGCAATAACCAAATACTTACGAGTAAGAAATCATGTACAAGTGACGAATAGATATTGTACCAAAGGTTAAACTACCTGCAAATATCAGTTTGATTCCTGCCAATTTACATCACATAAATAAAGCACACTGCATTCTAAAACAATCACCACTACTCAAGTGTCGCTTGAACATTGTCTCTTTTACATAAAGAGGATTAGAGCGAGACAAACGCTACTTGAACAGATATCTGTGCTTTACGGGAGTTTCAGAAAACGAGTCTATGAGTTAATCGCTGTTACAGGGTTCACATACCTTAAACTCGTAAAGGGCGGGTTTCCTCACGGAGTTTTCTTTCACCGTAACGGAATACCACAACTTCCAATTGCAAGGTGTCTGTCTGACTACAGACACAATGTTGTCTAAACTGTGTTATTCAAAAATAATCTATGCCATTATTGTAACGAGGAAAGGCTTGATTTTTTTTTTTTGTTTGTATTGAATAGGCTCCGAAACTACAGGACAAATTTAAAAAATTCTTTCACTGTTGGAAAGCTACATTATTCCTGAGTAACATTGGCTATATTTTGTCCCCAAATTCCCACTGGAACGAAAAAACGAGAGTAACCCCTAGTTTTAAATAATAAAGAACCGACCGACCAATCAGTACTACCAGCCCAAACCTGATAAATCGTGGGGGATAAACCCTGAATTAACTTTAATTAATTAATGGGACCACCTTGGAAATATCTTTTTTCTAACGAAACGATCGGTTCATAAAGGACGGATTTATCGGCGAACAAACATACCCCGGAATTGAGAAAGACTCCTTTTTTGAAGTGGCTTGAAAAATAAAGAATCGATCACGAGATTGATAAAAAAACAATGTATTAGAAAACCATTAAGCTATACGTAGGGCAGCAGACGCACGATTAGTTCGCAGAATAAGTGACATTTAGTTTTTTGCTTTTGCAGCGTCCCTATTGTGTATTTTGTTTTTCAGAAGTAGGTAAGTCTCTATCGTTGAAAAAAAAATATATCTTAA
This sequence comes from Conopomorpha cramerella, assembly GCA_012932125.1. Lineage (NCBI taxonomy): Eukaryota > Metazoa > Arthropoda > Insecta > Lepidoptera > Gracillariidae > Conopomorpha > Conopomorpha cramerella. Next base: position 9,740 of record SJJU01005782.1, on the reverse strand, counting down.
TCAGACTTCGACATGAAAAATTAATAAATTGATTAATGAGTCTAATTTACTGTAGACATTTAAGATGTTTCCAATTCGATAAATAATAAAATGAATACAAATATAGTAAAGTTTTTGCGTTAAATGTAGATACATTAATGTGTCTGAGCGTCTGTGGTCCAGTAAGAGCGTCTGTGGTCCAGTTGGTCGGATACTTGACTTGTAACCGGAAGGTCCCGAGTTCGAGTCCGGCTACTGGACGTGTACCAATGGGACTCTTTTTCAGAGCCTATGTACGCAACGCAACGCTCGTACGGTGAAGGACAACATCGTGATGAAACCCGCACTCCACAAGGTGTGTGAACCCTATAACGGCAATATACAATTACATTCACAGATACAATCGTTTCCGTATCTTTGAGAAATTCACTAACATAATTCATATGGTAATGCGCACAGCTAGCAGAGAACCAAGTAGCATAAACTAGTTTGCATAATGCAGCCGTATTTCTTTATCTAGGCCATGCACGTTAAAATAAAAACCGAACTAAAACCTAGGTACTATAACACAAATTTTGCAGACAAGGCAGTTCCTCATCACCCTCACTCAAAGTTCCGAGGCGTTTCGAAGTGAAGCGTTTTAAAACTCGTTTGCATAATAAGATGAGATCCAAACGATCCCAACGTTATTCCGAGTGAAACACTCACTCTGCTGTCTTCCCGGTTAATTGACGGGAACTCTGCCGATTAGAGGAGGGACGATTGGGAGAGATTAAGTTGGCACTGTCAGCAGAAGAAACTGTGTGATCGGGCTCCGGACTATTTGATAATATCTACCTACCTTTTACCTTTACAGTGACTGAATTAGTCGTAGCCTAATACTCAGGTATTTCTACCTGAAAACGGTATTTGTGGTTACGAGTCTGGAAAGGCTAATCGTTTAGGTACCTATCTACTAAAAGGTATCGTTTTTACACAACAATATGAACGTATACAATTTGTACAAACAAGTATATGTATATCGTACCCTAGTAATAAACCCGTATTTTTACTACTTAATCCAAATATTTCATGTAGGCACCCCTTATAGCCGTATTGAAATGCTGCTGTCAACCGTACCTACGTACTAGACTACTTAGTAATACTCTTTCGTAGAATCTGACCATTTTCTAACTCTTTAATCTCACATCTTTAGGTATCTCAACTCACTTCTTGAATTGGTAGGATTTTCTTGGATTGGTAGATTCTAGATCTTTTTAAAGCCCAAAATCAAAGGTTATGTTTTTCCGATAAACCGGTGCATGACTTTTTAAAGAAGACTTACGAATTAGATATAGATTTAATAGAACCTATTGATTGATCATAAAGAGTCGTCCTTAAGCTATTAAACATAATCAATGAAATAGGATCAGTCTCGTAAAAGTGCCATTATGACGATAAAAAAGTCTCCCAAAAAAGATGGTTGATTCACAAACCTATAGGAATATTATTACAACCTTGTAACTCAAATTATTTATCTAGTATAGAAAGTTCACTTTTCGCAGCGTTTGTTACCAAACTCCTCTGAAACGGCTGGACCGGTTTTTATGAAATTTTGTGTTCAAATTGGATAGGACTGAGAATCAGTTAACATTTTCAACCGATTAGCTAAATATATATAAAATCAACATACAAAAGGAGAAGCTGACTGACACATAGGAACTTGATATTAGGCAGAGACTTAGCTTAGGTACTGTAGGGGTGCAGTAATAAAATAATTCTCGAGATTTCGAAGGAAACGCGATTTATGAGGAAAAAAACTTTGTATAAAAAGTCTAAACCGAAGAAGTTAGAGGATGGATATTCGGCATGTGGTATCTACATGGGACATGCAAAGCTTAAATATGACAGGATTTTGGTAAATTCCCACGGGAAAATATCTAATATATATTATTTGCAAAACAACGGCCGGGTCAGCTATTTTTTATATAAATAGATACAATAATAATTATTAATTTACTCGTAGAAAGAACTAATAATCATAATCATAAACATCAAAAGGGTTAATTTTTGTATACACATTTTTAATGTTACGGTCGACCAAGAAAGTGTGTCTATCAGATTTTGATGACACTTTCTGTATCACTAAAACATCAATAAAGTACCTACATACATACATACATACACTTCACGCCTGTCTCCCAGAGGGATAGTCGAGCCTACAGATCTCCATTTGTCACGGTCCTGATATACCCCTTTCGCTTCATCTACATTCATACATGACCTCCGGCTTCGAGTACTTTTCACGCCACCTTCGGCCAGGACATCACCAATCTGGTCAACATATGTCCTCTACTCTACCCGGCCCATTACATCACCCATATAAATCTCTTTCGTCATCGACTTTCATCTATTCTCTCCATATGCCCAAACCACCGAAGCATGCCCTTTTCAATCTTGGTCACTACATCTTCCTTCAAACCTAAGGTACCTACAGTTATTATATTTTGACAAGTAAACAACGAACCTTTATGTCTAATGACATTAGTACTAGTTACAATCTTAGGACGGTAGACCAGATTCTTAGCTGACTGTACTTACCGCCTACATACTTGGTGATGGAGCCTGACGCATTTATGTTATTGGCATATTATTTTCGGAATGTAATAAAGTTTTCCCTATTTACGTCCGGAAGTCCCCATGTTTCCGAAGTAATGTACCTACAATACGAATGATTTATCGCACGGAGGCAGTCAATCGTGATATCTATCAAAGATAAAACTGAATATATTAATTGGAAGTTACGAAGTAATTTAAGGTTTTAAGTTTTTTTTTTTTTTTTTATACCACAAGGGTGGCAAACAAGCATGCGGCCCGCTTGATGGTAGGCAGTTACCGCAGCCTATGGACGTTTACAATACCGGGGCATCGTTCACGCGTTGCCGACCCTGTAAAAACCTCTTCACTCCTCTTTTGAAGAACCCCATACTGTAGTCCTTTGGGAATACCTCAGCAGGGAGCTCATTCCACAAATAAGTAAAATAAATACACTTCACGCCTTTCAATTTCAAAGCGGGATAGGCACTGGGAAGATACACTTGCTAAGCGAATACCCACAGTTCACCAACTGTACTTATACCAACGTGAGCCCATCGCCAATATAGGATTGTGCGGTGTGCGGGTGTTATTGAGATGTTTTCCTTCAGCATATGATCGTTGCGATGCCCACTCTTTTAGGGAAATATTGTACTTATACAAGCCGGATTCGGTAATATGTTGTATGCTCGCTCAGTTTAGAAAGTTCCATATACATAGATTTCCCCTAACCGCTCTCGCGAACATTTTGGGAAAATGCCTTGGCCTTTGTCCTTTCTAAATAGAGAGACAGAATCTTTTAAGGATTACAAACCCTTTTATGATGAAATTTGATGTTTAAATAGACAAAAAGTACGGTTACTGGTGATAAGTGCGTAAGTAAGTATGCATCAAGCGTGGATTTACATTTTTATAACTGCAGAACCTTAATAACTTCATAGTCAATGACGTGACGAGCCGATTGGTCAGCAGGAAGGTAAACTATGAGCATAATTTATAAGTCATCAGCCTATAAAACGATCGCTGAAAACAGATCCAAAATGACTGGTCAAGGTACATCATGCGACACGAAATTAATGATTAATGACTACGACAAAATGCAGTCGTTTGCAATACATCATTTGCAAAGACACAGTACATAATAAATCAGATTCGTTCAATACAATTTTGATGGAAAGATAAAATAGTAGGTTTATAATAATAAATTGAAATACACTTCTCGCCTTTTAATCCTGAAGCGGGGTAGGCAGACACACTTGCTAAGCGAATCCCCACGTGTACCGTACCAAGCGTAATTTATGTTATTACTTATCTTAGGCTTAGATACTCATAGACAAGATAGGTTTGGTTTGTTCCTTTAAAATAGCTATCCTTTATTATGGTGTATCATTTTCTTTCACTGCGATAGTTGGTTTATTGCTAAACGAGCTCTACCTACGTCTTAAATTTATAAAACATACCTGCATCAAAGTAAATCTCTACAATGTACCAGAAAATGTAACATACCAACAAACAAATTAGAGCTGAAGTTCTACCTCTAGTACGAAGGAAATTGCCGTGTCTGTTTCGGTGAAACTTTCTCAATATCCTTTATCACTGTTTGATGGTTCGGACGACCTCCTTCCCGCCTGGGAATTGGAAATTGAAGGCATCACGATCACTGATGCTCTGGAAAGCGGGTCACGATAGATCTTGGATTCAGCAAAGACAATTGCATTTCACCTGATTTGATTAAAGCGGGGAGCTTACAGTATAGTTACATAGGGGATTTTTCTGCCTTTTTCGTAGATCTATTTAGGTCACTATCAAATGCGTTTTTTTTGCGATCTATGGTTGTTATAATACAAACGCTGTTACGTTTTCAAATCGAAGCTGTTCATTTCTGGTTGTTTTTTTTTTTAAATAAGCTAAGTATGTAGCACTTTAATACATAGTTTAACGCTTGTATCTTAGAACAGTTGGGTACAATGCACCTCAACGTGGTACCATCCCAAAACACCACTCTTGCCCCGCATGGATTGCAAGAATCTACATCGATGGTCCCAATTAAAAATGTCGGCGGTGCAATTTTAGGAATATGTATTAGTGTACTTTTCTACACCGTTAGATTGGCGATATTAAGATCTATAAACTTATACGTATATATATACCGTATAAACATACATATAAACATAAGGTACACATACCAAAACCCCTGAAGAAACGGAAAGACTACTAGTCTTGACGCACTTCCCAGGCAGCCGAATAGTACAGACGCAACCGCGTCATCACTCCACTCACAGCATCCCTGACTATCCAGTAAATTGGAATCTCGCGAAAATAGTCACGAGCAAAGACAAAATCCTGTGGGCTACGAAAGGATTCCAAGACTATAAATCTCCAGGAACTGACGGAATTTTCCCGGCCCTCTTCAAATGGGGTGGAATGCCCCTTATAGACATAGTGGCACACCTTCTATGTTCATGTCTAGCCCTAGGCTACATCCCAACAAAATGGAGAGAGGTAAGAGTGAAATTCATCCCGAAACCGGGGAAAGAAGACTATTCCAATCCCAAGTCCTTCAGGCCAATCAGCTTAACCAGCTTCCTTATGAAGACGCTGGAAAAACTATGCGACAGGGAACTAAGGAACACGACTTTTAAAAATAAACCCGATACATCCACACCAACATGCCTACAGCCAAGGGAAATGTCCTGTCTGTCCCACAGAGTCAGCCCTACACAATGTAGTAGGAAAGGTGGAAGAGGCACTCAGAGATAAAGAGAGCTGCCTTGGTCTGTTTCTAGACATAGAAGGAGCCTTTGATCGCACAAACTTCAATTGTATGACAAAGGCGCTAATCAAACACAAAGTTGAACCTACACTAGTGGCTTGGATAAACAACATGCTAAGCAGCAGAGTCATCAAACTCTCGACCAATAATAGCGATACAGCACTGGTGTCCAGAGGATGTCCGCAGGGAGGAGTCCTGTCTCCTCTGCTATGGAACCTAGTAGTGAACACTCTCATCAGAGAACTAAACGACAAAAACTTTTACACAATAGGCTATGCAGATGACCTCACAATCCTAATCAAAGGGAAGGTCACTAGCACTATCTTCGACGTATCCAACACAGCCCTACGAATTGTAGAAAGATGGTGCAACAATAATGAACTTTCGGTTAATCCATCAAAGACAATTGCCGTACTTTTCACACATAAACGAAACCTAGGAACTTTCAACCTGCCCAAATTCTACGGAAAAGAACTCCGGCTCTCAACAGAGGTGAAATGCCTAGGTCTTACCCTAGACAACAAACTCAACTGGAGTAAACACATCACCAAACAAATAGACAAAGCCACTTCCATTCTCTGGCAATGCAGAAGAATGATTGGAAGGAAATGGGGGATATCCCCTCGGATCACACTATGGCTGTACAAAACTGTAATACTACCCACAGTAAGCTACGGGGCACTAGTATGGCGGCCCAAAACTGAACTCACCACAGTAGCGAATAAATTAGACAGACTCCAAAGGAAGGCCTGCATGGCCATCACTGGATGTATGAGAACAACTCCAACGGCTGCACTCCAAACGATATTGAACCTGCCGCCACTCAGCCTGGCAATCCAACGGGAGGCAACGGCATCTGCAGCTAGACTATACAATCTAAATCTACTAACTATTACTGATGTTCCACACATCAAAAACCATGACAGGCTCCTAGAGAAGGAACCAATGGCAAGAGCCCTAACAGACAAGGTGACCAGACAATATCTCTTCGATAAAAGATACAAAATTGAGCTACAAGAGACCCCGTGGGAAGGTCAGAACACTAAAGACCTAAGAATATTCACAGATGGGTCAAAAACAAAAACAGGCACAGGAGCGGGCACTTTCTCGGAAGACTTCCACATGAAGATTGCTACCCCGCTAGGCCAAATGAACTCTGTGTTTCAATCAGAATGCGTAGGCATAACAACGGCAGCAAGGGCGATCATGACAAGGAAAGTACAACACCATCCCATCCGAATACTCTCGGATAGCAAGTCAGTACTCCAAGCTCTACAAAGTTACAGCACAACATCAAGCCTCATCCAAGAATGTCACCAAACATTAAATGAGGTAGGGAGACATAACAATGAAATAACACTCCAATGGATCAAAGGACACAGTGGATCCTTAGGCAATGACGCAGCAGACGAATTGGCCCGCAGAGGAGCTGAAACTACAGTCATCGGCCCTACACCGATAGTTCCCCTACCGTGGAGCTGGCTACAGGGTGTCATAGCAGAAGACACAAGAGACAAACACGGTAAAGTATGGCACGACCTAACCACGTGCAGACAAACCAAATTAGCACTACCGCATATAAACAAACAATGGTCTAATAACATTATCAGGCTAAACAAAAAACGACTAAGGCATTGTAGTCGGTATAACAACCGGCCACTCGCTATTAAATAAACATCTTTTTAATTTAGGACTTACAGACAGCCCACTGTGCAGAGCATGCATGGAGGCAGAGGAGACAGCAGAACACATCTTACTGGAGTGCCAGATTGTGGAAAAATACAGGGCGGCTCATCTAGAACAGCGACGATCCCTGCAGGAGATCATCAAGGACACAAAGGGTTTGTTACGGTTCCTCGAGGAGCTGGGGTGGTTGGAGTAGCGCCATACAAATCACGCACAATAGGCGCACTGGACGTCGAGTTGCGGAAACGCCCCGTATCATCTACATCTACATCTACCGTATAAACATATAGCTGTTGTAAATTTGAAGTATGTACCACAAGTAGTTTAGTTTTAATATCCAAAACTATCTTCTCCCCTGAACATGTTCCGTTTTGTAGATCCGACTTTCTTAATAGGGACCATCGACATGCAAGTCGATTTTCATTACAATGTACAATTTATACTCTCACTTTTTCAGCCATAACAGTTTTTTTTTTAATTAAAATAAGGCCCTATGTTGAACTATGTTCTCCAAATGCAAGTACAATAAATCAATGTGAATAGAACATAAACTAACACCTAATAATACTTGTAGTTTTTGTATTAAAAAATATATATAATTTTACTGGATTCTACTACGCAGCTACGACCCTCTATTTGTCTACGATTCGTAGTCGGACAGAGAATCGGTCGGAAACCATATACCTATATTTCTGGAGCTTATCTTAACTTATACAACTCGTAAATTTTCGTGATAGTATTACAAACGCGAACATTCTTTATTCTTTCACGCTACTTACTTTACGGAATTTCAAATTCGGAATTTAGAAAAATGTTTTAATTCTTCCTAAAATTCCCGCAGGTTCAACTATTGGAAATTGTGAGGTAGGTGAACAATATACTAGAGAAAACACCTTGCTTTTGTACTTTGCATTGTATGCAACTTCCTGAATATTTTAGATGTCACACAGAATAGGCTATTGTATCTGGTTTCCTTAGTGGAGCAAGTACATAGACCTAATAAAGAGAGTATCTAAAAAGGCTTTTTTATTATCTTATACTGTTGGGTTTGCATTTTCAAAGTACTTGGTATACACATACATATACTACAATCTATTCACACATAATCATCATCATCATCAGCCAGTCCACTGATGGATGAGGGCGTCCCTCAATGATTTCCATGGTCATTTTAGGGGAAATGTCAACAATCGCCACGCTTGGCAGGCGTGTTGGCGATCACAGTAGTGTTGTGGTTTAACTCGCAGAACCCAGTGCTGCCCGGCCTCTGTGGAGTCCCCTCGGTCGCCTCTTACGACCCCCACGATGGGAAAAGTTGGATAGGGTGGTGAAATGAAATGAAATGATATTATTTATTTCTTCATCGTTATAAGTGCATACAGATAGACAGTAGCATAACACAAATCATGATGAAAGTAATTTATGATTTTAAAAACAAAAGTAAACTTTCCCGGTTCAAATGAATTTATTTTACTGGCCAGAAGAACCGTAACACATGTATTATCTTTGCCGTCACCACATGGCTTCTATTACACCAACACAAACAGACTGTTTTTATTGCAGGTAATTGTACAAAAACATAAAAGCCCTGGCTCACAAATTACTGGTGTGTTAGGAGCCAAAAGATGCTAACATAATCACTGCATATTTTACTCTTCTCCAACCTAACTTAGTATTTCCCGTCTTTATAAACAGATTCCCAACTTACATACTTTGAAAATAAGTTATTTCTTAAATTGGAACACAATTTGTGACTCACACCAAACCAGCACAATCTAGGTACATTTAAATCTGAGTATCCGAGTAAAGTTTGCATTAAAATCGAAACTTTTCAAAATAATTTCGCGCCAGTAACTGTAACGGCAAATTAATTTCGTTACCAGATTTAACTTTGAGAACAATCTCTTTTGAACTTACAAAATAGACATTTGTAAAGTTTGCGTTAACTGAATTTTCGGTTCCTATTAAACAAAGTCAATAAACAACAAATTGCTTGTCAGAATACTCGTGTATTAATTATTAACGTAAGATTAATTTTATATAAATCGATTTACCCATTGTGGCATTTTCTTTTTCCGGGAAATGTTTTGATACATATATTTTAAAATGAATGTATATTCCTCACTCGTCTAGTAGGCAGCATACCAAGCTCAACTTAACTTGTCCGATAGGGAATATCCAGTTCCAGTAAAACTGTGGTATAAGTGACACCGCATTTATTGGTACGGGAACAAGTGTGCAATCTAACGAGATTGTGTTGGCAGATTGTGCCCGCTCTGTCTAGTAAAATACAGCTAGAAATTTTCGACACTAGGATTTTATATAAAAAAAAACTTTTTCTAAACTTCCACAAATACTAGACACCCTAGTAGGACATAATTTTACAAGCAATCTCCATATTTATCGAAAATGTTAGTTCTAATTACCGGTGTGAAGTTAGCCGCCAAACATAGCCGCCAATTAACCCGACCAAATTAAGAAGTAAAATTTCAAATTGCGCTATATCGCGTAATTTCTTTACATACGCCTCAAAAAGTACATAATATAAACATATAACAAAAAAATATTAAAAAAAATAATAATAAGGGGAGCAAGGCAATATGTAAAGTATTTACAGTAATATATAACGCAGAAATGTAGACCCAAAGAATGACATATTCAAGGTTAAATCAACATAAAAACTGATATGAGTAGAAAGCTCTGGTTCATAAGTGAGGTATCCAGCATA
>SJJU01005781.1:0-28874 GCA_012932125.1 Conopomorpha cramerella | reverse complement strand
GACATATATGTGGTTTTCTCATGGATGCCACTGTCGGAACTGAACCAAATTTATATGGGACCAAACGGGAGGAACCAGCTTTCAAATAAAAAACAATCATCTAAATCGGTTCACCCAGGCGTAATTTCTGAGATACCTAACCTCCTCCTTTTTTGAAGTCGGTTAACAATAGGTGTATTTTTCAGAGCCTATGCACGCTACACAACGCTCGTACGGTGAAGGACAACATCGTGACGTAATCCTTACGACGTAGCACAAGGTGTGTGTGTGTGTGTGACCCCTATAACGACGCCCGGCCCATCCCTGTCACGTTGAGTGAAATACATTTGATGAACCGTGGTTATTTGCTTAGCAAGTGCTTCTGCCTACCTCGTTTAGGGATTTAAAGGCGTGAAGTGTATGATATACCTACCTACATGGGCCCTTGCCAATATGAATAGTTAATATTGAGTTTAAATTTCAAAAAGTTGGTGTAATTTTCATTTACAAACCATTAGACCATCGTAGACCACGTCGCTGCTTAACATCAGGCAGGATGGTGATCAAACGCCTGTTCATGGTTATTATAAAAAAAAAATAATAATCATATAAGCATAAGTTTATTTTAGGTCTGTAATTTTGTTTTCCTGTCTCAATCATTTAGTAAGTTCAGAGAGGGATAGAAGAACGTATCGCCAGGCTATCAAGTAGGTAATTCTTAGAGCGAATGAACTGTACGTGCCTATAACTTTCAATACGCGGTTATCAGCTTCAATTGTAAGTAAGTAGGTAGGTACTATAATATGTAATACTTTTGACCTACGTCGAACGGTCAGAGTTAATTTGCAAAGACTATCTAGGGGCAATGACAATACAGTAATTTGATAAAAAATATATTTACCTACTGCAAATGCGCCATAAGTTATATCCACATTAATATTAATTATTTTATTTAATTTATTGACATTTAATTTGTTTAGGGCATGACATTTTTGACGAAGCTTGTTGCCGATAAAAATCTGTATTTATTATTTTAAAATGGTTACTGTAGTTGATAGCATTAAGCAAGTATGCTTATAAAAATTATAATATTAATATACTTATTTTCTGTCAAGCGTGTTTATTGTATCAGTTAGAATGTATTTCAGCTCGCAGAATTGGACGTAGTTACACAGAAAGGACCCAATCCAGACTTTGCTCGAAATTGAGTTAGCTATACCAGGGTGAGACATATCATATCCTTCATATAAAAAATATTTACACAGAAACGTTCACAACAAGCTATTTTTTATGTACCCTGCCTGACTCAATCCACATGTATGGCGGGTCAATAGCGCATCCAACTTTAAAGCTCAATATCTCCGAAGTAACTTTTTGTGGATTGAGTCCTTTCTGTGTAACTACGTCCAATTATAAGTCTACGATATTTTACTCAGTAAAGCTGTCTTAAAATTAACAAAATAGTCTTAGACATCCAAATCTGCTGACTGAACAAAAAAAGAAGTCGTTAGAAAAATCGCATGATGATCGTACGATACACAAAAATCCGTAAACCCCGCCTCCAGTTTGCATTCACATTTGGCAGAAGTTTTTTTTTATACCACAGAACTTAGATCACTTGTCGCGGTTTACTTGCTATATATTTCATTCATTGCGGGTTTACTACTACAATTCGCTGCCAATGTTAGAATAGAACAAGCGATGTAAGCGTACGGAGTTAAAAAGTCGATAGATAATAACCGCTCGCGCCATGCAGTTCTGCCGGTCGCCGGCCGCACCAGTCTGCGACCCGCCACCATCCGGAGACCACGTTTTATCATCGGCCCCATTCATCCGCACTCATGCACGCTGGATAGTGAAAAAAAAAACGTAACGTCATAAAAGTACCTCCAAAAAAAAGTAGTAGTATTCTATTTTGTGCCAGTGTCACAGTGAGGTCTTAGTGAAAAAAAAAATAATTCCCAACTTCGAATTTCGAATATCATCAGCTGTTTTGATTCCGCGGACGACTGGCCGTAGAACGGACCTATTGGATTTTTTTTCAGGTGAGCCTATTCAAGTATTCTAAAGTAGGCACCGAGGTGTATTCAATTTATTGCTTTTTGGAATTTTGCTATCGGCAAGTGTGAATTGACATCTTGATCCTACGCGACTGATTAATAAGTACGTAACTACGTCAATGACAGAGGTTATAGTGACGGGGTTGTAAACATGTGATTAGAGACACAAACTGGTTCTCAAGGATTTCGTCATTTTGGCGGGTTTGTCCACAATTTGATTTTATCATACGCTGTTTTGCCCAAAAACGGTTACAAAAATTTAGACACCAATTAAAATAACCTACGTACATACTAATTTCATTTTCTAAAGTGTTATTTCATAATGGGTACTGGTAACGTAACGAAAAATGTGTACTTCGTAGTAATATAATCCAATCGTATAAATAATCTCGACATCTTTTTTATACTTATAAGATAAATACGATTTATCAGTGACGTCTATTTTTGAATTATCGATTAGAGTCAATGTTAGCGGATGTGTGTGAGAAATAAATCATTAATTATATACCTATTTGCTTCAATGTCACCTAATAAATGGTTTACCTACAAACATGATTCCAATACATAAGTACAATAGTAGCATGGAAAATAAACATATGGAAAATAATAATATATGAGATCATAATAGTATTTCAATACATAGTATAAAATAAAGTCGCCTCCCGCTGCCTGTCCCTATTTATGCATAGATCTTTAACTTTAGCTACGCATCGGATTTTGATGCGGTTTTTTTAATACACAGTGATTCCAGAGGAAGGTAAAGTATTGTATGGTTTTTATGTATATTGGAAAAACAATGATTGCCGTGTTAGCTAGTTTCTTTTAATATAAAAGCCGAACGTTATCATTTACTTACTAAAGTCCTATTTAAGGAAAACGCAATAAAACGAATCCAAAGATGAGCATTCATAGACTAACGTAGTTGTATTTCTTTCGATTCCAACTATTTTTATTTTGTAAAGAACATACCTCATTGATCAAGATGGACCACTAAAAATACAATTTCCATTAAATAATAATTCTATAACGGCTACGATACGAAATTCTACAACGGGTTTTATTAAACGATTCTAGGCATTATCAGTTATAACGACTTCTACAATTAAAAACATTTCTATATCAGTATCTACGAAGACTGTATTGGGAGAGCCCAACAGTACTACAAAATTGAGAATAAAAAAATGTACTATACGAAATTCCACATCGAACAATATTTCGAGAGTTCATATAGAACATAAGCTTGTTAAAATTGTCACATATCTTCTAATATCATAAACGCGAAAGTTTGGATGAATGCTTGTTACAGTTTCACACGAAATATACTGAACGGATGCCAATAAATCTTTATATAATGAAGCTTATTTATCTAAATAACCCATATGGTAACGGGATAAACTGCAGGTAACACCATCGGGGTTCTAGTTAGCTAGGAAAGGTGTCTAGGCCGCTCGTACGAAATAATAATAATATCCAGGCATACCCACTGTCTGGTGCTGTCCCGCGGTCCGAATCTAGTTTTTAGACTTTTAATTTTTGCGCATTGTCGCCATAGTAAACGTTGTTCATATTGACGAGCCCAACAACGTATCTAAGACCATTGTTCGTGGTCCTCTTACAGGCAGTAGAAAGACAGATGTCCTATCTAGAGGTTAAAATCTTGAATTGAATCCGCAACACTGTCACGTCTACGAGCACCTTACCACAACACCATCTAAAAAGTACTCACAATAGTAGTTACTCACAAATGCATTGTGAATCGACTCCAGCCAACTGTCTTACGTCTACAGCCCCCGTGACCAGGTAACCAGAGTCCTAGCTAACTAGAACCCCGATGGTGTTACCTGCAGTTTCTCCCGTTACCATATGTGTTATTCAGACGAATAAGCTTCGTTATGTAAAGATTTATTGGCAACCGTTCAGTATCTGTCGTGTGAAACATTAACAAACATTCATCCAAAGAAACTTTCGCGTGTATAATACTTATTAGATGATTTGTGACAATTTTAACAGACTTATCTTCTACAGCGGACTCTCGAAACATTGTTGGATCTGGAATTTCGTACAGTAGACCAGCTAAACAGAGCAGCATAGCAACATCAAAAGCACTACCTATGTCAGACTGAGGAGTTTTCTAAAAAAAACAATCTGTCAACAACAATGGGAAAGGAAAGATATGCAAATAGTTTATTCTATAATTGTTCTTCTTCTAAGTCGTTTTTTTTTTGTGGGATGTTCTTTCAAAGAAAACTCATTGTGAGTCGAAATGGATACCGTCAAGTCTAAAACACCAAATCAGTCTTGACCAGCAAAGCAGTTTATCAACGTGCAAGATTGACTATCTTTCGCCAATTAGCTATCAATTTCACTGAGTCAGTCGGCGGTTGTCTCATTACCATCCCATCGGTGAAGCCTGGAGGCTCTATTACTATAATGACAGGCGATTATAGCCGGATCCTATCAACTGGCAGGTTAACACGTACGGTTGATAATCGTAATTCTATTAAACTCAGTACACTCTGATGCGAGTTGAAATCGTTAGTTTGATGCAAAGAAATTTGGATTTTGGATTTTTTCGCTAGACTAGCTATGTAGGTATTTTTTTTGTTTTGCTTACGGACTTCAAAAAGAAGGAGTTTTCACGATCGTACATCATTAAAGTCGTTAGTTTGGTGCAAAGAGATTTGGATTTTCGATAACAATTTTTGGCTCGTTTAGGTATTTTTTGTGTTTTATTTAAAAGACTCCAAAAAAATAAGTTTCTCGATTCAATCGAAATATTTCAAAAGGACAAAAAATCCGACTTCTGTATATACGTAGGTATGTATGTAACTGTTTTTTTTATAAATTGGTATTATTTTTATGAAGCCCTATTTCGAAAATTTCTGCTCATTTCTTGTAGATTTAGGTACTAAGAAATGTATTTCTTAGTATCAGTGGTTGAGTTTAGGTTTATTTGCGTTTTTTTAAGTGGATACTTAGATAAAATACTTTTTAACTTATTTTAAACGTGCGATCATAAAAGTAGTGTCAATACCTTATACTTAGTTTACTTATCAGTCTGTTTAAATTAACTGACCTCTGACTCCATAAAAAAGTGTCCATAAGTCAATATTTAACACATGAAATACAACCGTGAATAAATGTTAAAACGTTCTGTTCGGACTAACGAGAAAAGACCAGAAAATAGGTCAATTTATCGAATAAGAATTCGTGCCCTACCGTCTTGTTGTTTTGTCGGCCACTGTCAATGTCAGTGTCAATGTCTTCTTAGCCTGTCGTAGTCGTGTCAAGTCCAGAAGTTCTGCATAAAGGCCGCGACACTTTCAGAAGCTTTTTGACGTGTGTCGACTAATACTACTACCGTCGTATACAGAGTGGAAAAGGACCCCGAGCAATGGTCTTAGAAACGTTATTGGGCTCGTTAATATGAACAACTCTTACTATGAAGACAACGTGGGGAGAGGAAAAAAAAATCAATCCCCATACAAAATGTCTTTTCCTGTCGTTCATATTGACGAGCCCATCGACGTTTCTGCTTGGGGTCCTTTTACACGCAGTATAGCGCTTAAAAGGATAAATATGCTGATATAACTTCAGACAGTTTAAACAGACTATAGTCTGGAAGTATTCAAGTCGCGGGTAAATAGGTACGTAAAGAACACGTTAGCTCCATTGTAGACCACATCGCTGCTTCACATCAGGCAAGATGATGGTCATACTCTTGTTCAATAAAAAAAAACTTTTAATATAAGGGGCGGCAGTATAGAACCGTTGTAACTTTTGTTATTTTTTTAATTCTGGGTAAGAAACATAGAGAAGTAGAAGAAGAAGAAGGTCCGAATCCTCTGTCTTCTGTACAATATATTATTTGACCCTCGAACCCCCCACTATCTAAAGGCCTCATTTTCCTTCGTAGCATCTAATCATTCACGTAATCTTCGCTCCTCGAGCAACCTTCTACTTAATGTCCCACCCACAAATCTGGCTTCATGTCAAATTCCTTTGCCGTGACTGCTGTCCGACTCTGGAACTCCCTCCCTACTGATGTCAGAAGAGCCCCCTCCCGTCCTTCTTTTAAAAACCTCCTGAAGATGCACTATTTAAGTTCTTATAATGACTGACTTCCTATGTGTCTTCCATCTATATATTTATTGTTGTAATATGTATTGTGTGTTTATATGTATGTAGTATGTAATATTAAATCCTATTTATGTATGTACATTTAATTTAAATTATATGCGTATATATGTATTACAGTAGTGTTTACATGTATCTATTGATATTTCTGTTTAAATAATTTTACTTAGTCTAAGTTTTAGTTGTTATTGTAATACTGACCCACAACTTTCTTTTTTATCCCAAGTTGTGGGGTTGACTGGTAGATAATACTATAGTATTAAGTCCGCCTATTGTACTGTGTTGCAATGAAGTATTAAATAAATAAATAAATAGAAGTTTTCTTTAGAAAAATCAACAAAAGAGCGAGTGCGAAGACGCAAGATCATAAAATAAAATGAAGTAGTTGCATCTCTTTCGTCTTTGACAGATTGTTTTTTTTTAGAAAACTCGCAACTCAGGTCATACATCGCATGGCAATCGAGCAATAAAAATTACCGTCGGCGGCGGCGCGACGCCGGCGTTGTGGCAATTATAATCAATATCATAGCATATGTCAACTATTGTCATAATAATGAGTCGATGTCAATACAGTATGAGTGACAAATTGTCTCAGACCAATCACAACTAGACTTGCAAATCGCGTACCACCATCAGCCTGTCTCTTTCCCATCAAAATGTATGGAAAATGATGTACTTCTGGATCCAAACTGTCACTTTTACTACTAATTTGACAGTTTGGATCCAGATTTGCCCTGATACCCAGTAAGGGACCACTGATGTGCACTGGCTTTTACGACAAGGTAGGCAGTATTCTCCAAGGATTGACACCTATGTATAGGTAACTTGTCTTTACGAAATATAAGTGCCTACCTATCTACTCACCCACAAAACACAGGACCTTCGTTAGCCTATGACGTGAGTTCAACAAAAAAGGATCTAGCAATAACGCATTATTAGGTCGGGTAACCAAGATACTAAGGTAGGCAGTGTCTTTTGCCTATATGGTGTGCATGCCACTGGTAAATAGGGTAGGTATCTGATGAACAAGTGCACTCCATATTCGGTCACATTGCTTAACATCAGACAGGTCGGTGGTCAAACGCTTATTTACTAAGTTTAAAAAAATACTCTAATGTACTTTTTGCACTAAACGTTTCCTCCCATACCAATTTTCCGATTAACACTTTCGTGGAAATTTAATTGAAGTTATTACAAGTGTTATTGTTATGACTTCGACAGGCGAGACGGGTCCTCAAAAGGGTTAAGTTAAGGGTATATTTACTGTTCTTTTCGTTTGCTCGCTCATAAAACTTTCACTGTAAAATGTACAAGGCGATAAGTATTATAAAAAAGTTAAGTGCCGGGATTGAACCAGCGGCGAAACCTTTTGATCGCTTGACCGATGTTGTATCCTTAAGACAGTAATTTATTTTTTTAAAGTGTGCAATCATTTAAAAATGTGTTATCAGTCTGCAACATCTAGGTAGGTATAGGACTAGAATTTTCCTGTTTGTCTTGCAAAATGTGACTAATATTTTATGAACACATTCGTTGACACTGAAATTAAGAAAACAGAAGTTTTATTATTATCACGTCGCCGGGCGGGATATGTCCTGCAAAGGGTTAACTACAAAATATCCAGTTTAAGCTAATGAAGGTTCATTGCTGTGACACAATATAATCATACAACCAAAGATTTATAACCAGACCTACGTTAATATTGTTTCTTAGATGATTACACCTATAGTTCGTGCATTTCATGAATGCGCGCGGTCCTTAGATGTGTGAGTCGTATATGGACACGCTAGTAGTTTTACAAAAACTGAATTCATTCATAATTTATTCAAAATGTGGTGATAAGTCATTGATGCAGGCATGGGGAATTAGGTAGGAGACCAATCCAGAAGATTAGATTTAAATTAAATAAGTTAGATTTTTTTTAGAGCTAAAAATGTTCTTGATCCCTAGACACTTTTGATGTGTGTAGCAGTCTTGGCCCCCATGTAAGTGGTAGATACTTATTATTTTACTGCACTTACCAGCACTTCCTAGCGATAAACTCATTGTACCTTGAACCAGTTTTCGTTGTGTTTATTTGCATTACGTACATATAGTTGCAATAAACAAGTATTTCGTCCATCTGTCTGAGCAGATGTAGGCAATACCCATATTTTAAATATGGCCTTGACTTGCCCTTCTTTTGTGTACTTACACGCTTGTTATTATTATTTACTAGATGTTCCCCGGCGGTGTCCAATGGGGAATTTTCTTTGACTTTTATTCTGACAGATTCTGCATTTTTTTCAGTTCTGGATAAATAATAGTTTATATGATGTATAATCTGTGTACACAGTTTCATTGAAATATGTTCATAAGATTTTGCTTGAAAGAGTATCCATCTAAGTTATCATACTTCCATCGAAACTTTTAATTAACTTAGTATACTAGCTGAATTGAAGAACATTGTTTTTCCAACATACAATGATAACAGCGTTTCCCTACAACAATTAATAATACATACCTATAAACCTTCCTCTAAAATCATTGTATTTGTTTAAGAAAAACGCATTAACGGACGGACAGTCAGCAGGGAGGAGACATTGTTTTATACTATGTACACATACAAGTAGTACATATTTCTAAAATGAGATCGGAAAAGATCTCTATCTTAATAAAAATCTATCAAGGTCAAACTGTTATATAACGAGGCATCACGCCGTCCCCGTAAATAGCGGTTCTATGCCAATGAATTTGCTTATTTACCAGTTTCTGAACCAAATCTGGTTATAAGCACAAGAACAAGTTTGGCTTTACCGGGTTAAATCAAAGCTCATATAAAACAGCTTCACGTAGAGCTATTACAATAGCGTAGGCAAACTCCATCGAAGAAAGAGGAAGGAAGACAAAAAAAAACACATAAAATATGCTCATACCTTAAGAACTTGACTCGGTGGGATCCTATTATGATAATCTTGGAACGTGACAAATCAAAATGTTAAGCAGGATGTGTAGAAACATCCCAAGATCCATTTCTCATGCCAGGTACCAACGAGTTTCAAAGAGGATTTAATAGAAATCCATCTTTCACCAAAGACTCGATCGTTCATATCTGTCTTCTTTAAGCTTGTATTACTTACTCCTGTATCTGCTTATGGTGATTTTAAACCCATGGTTGGTATGTTTTATTTATATTGTTATTGAGTTAACTTTAACTAACTTCATCATCATCATCAGCCACTTGACGTCCACTGCTGGACGAGGGCCTCCCCCAGTGATTTCCATGATAATTTGGGGCAAAATGCGAATAATCGCCACGCTTGGCAAGCGGGTTGGCGATCGCAGTGGTTTAACTCACAGAGAACGCTGCTGTCCGTTCTCTGTAGGATTCCCTCGGTCGCCTTATACGACTCCCCGACGACGGGAAAAGTTGGGCTGGGATGGTGACACAATATGTATTGTATCGTATACACTACTAACTTAACAGTTGAAAAATTTTGCTCATTGCGCTTGTTTATTCAGAACTTGGATTCTCCCATTTGTGTCAAGATATGAATAGTTTACAGTGAACATTTGCACGCGATTATACCGCATAGCGCCGCAATAAGAAAAGACATGATCTGTGGATAGGTTTCATAATTACGAAAAACATTCTTTACAATTGAGGCGTAGATAATTTTAAAGAAAAAAGAACCTACTTCAATCATTACTAGCCGCCTGTTTATAACATTTTTCAAAGTTCCCCTCGATTTATCGGGTTTTGCCATCAAACTTTTAGTTCCTTATTATGGGATTACCTTGGAAATGTTTCCTTTTCAACAAAAAATATATCATAAAAATCGGTTCAATAAACGACAGAGTTATCCGCGAATAAATTACGCTCGAATTTTTGAAATGTCAGAAACAGAAATAAAAATCATCAAATTTTGTCTTACTACCTACTACTATTTTAATTATCATGCATTATTTGTCATTTTAATCGGTTAATTATCAGTGTCGCGGGTTTAAGTTAAAAAAATCCAATATTTATTTGTTTTTGCGAAACTGCAAATAAATGTTCTTTATAACAATTTGCGCTTACATGACATAATTGTGAATAATACTGTGTAACGTAATTATGCGGTTGCTGTTACTATGTGTCATAAAAACCGTTTGCATCACAATGGAGTCGCTCATTACAAAATAGTGAGACCACACATCAAATCATTTCAGTAAATAGGACGTAAAGAACAAGCATGTAAAGGTGTGCTGATAGTTTTGTATCGTTTATAATTAGGTCAGTCACCGCATGTTCCGATTGCAAATGTTTCGGGTCAGAGGACAGTGTTCAATTATCATAAAGCCGAATGAAATTGCTTCCAATCCGATGAATAATCTCGGTTAAATTATAAAACGAAAAGCGATTTAATGGTTACGTACTCGTGTGTAGTAAAATTCATGCTAACAATGTCAACGGGTGGTGGTTCCTTAGTTTATTATGATTACGTCACTATTACAATGAAGAAAAAAGTTTTCTAAAAAAATCAATCTGTCAAAAATATTTGAAAACAAAAGAGATGCAAAGCTACTTTATTCTATGATCGTTCGTCTTCGGACTCTTGACTTCGACTATTTTATTGGTTTTTTTAAAGGAAACTCCTTATTAGGGCTTGGATGGATGGGTGTGAAATCGATTTTATATGAGATGGTTTTCATATACACTTTTTCAAAAAGAAAATTATGATAGAATTGTGGGAAGCACTTAGAGATCGTGTTGTTATTAGTTATTACTTACAGATTTTGTTTTTGTTTTGTGTGTATAAAGAGTTTTTTGATGTTTTGTCTTTCATGAAAGTTTCAGATTATAAGATGCAATGCTTTAAGTTTAGTTTTCGTGTAAATTCAGGAATAAAAGCGACCATATACTTGGAGGTTGTTCTTTAAAACTCGAACCAGTCAAATATACCTTCAACATTACCGCATGGGAACTAGAAACTTTACCTTATTGTAAACGGATATTATGTCGAAACGTGTAAATCTAATTTCTTTGCCAAATACTTGCATGATACATTCCCACTTTGCGATAAATTTCGATAACATTCGTGTGACGGAAATTTTATCGTCTTCAAATTTACTGTGCAAATATAATATCGATAATGTCCCTATCCTAGGCGAGTATCAACTTACGCCGAGTTGCAGATATTGACTTTAAAATTTAACGAAGCAATGAGATCGAAAGTTGAAAAGAAAAAATTTCAATCTCCACACAAGATGAAACATTTTTTTTGCGTTTCCCCGCATTGTCGCCAAAATACATATTGACGAGCCCAACAACATTTCTAAGATCATTGCTCGGGGTCCTTTTACACACTGATGTTATTCACACTCTCTACTCCTTCCTTAATAGTTTAAGGAAGGAGTAGGGAGTGTGAATAACATCACTTTTAGGAGTATCTCGGTACTTTTTTTTAAGTTACCTCAAAACTTTTGACTGTGTGTATCGTTTTGCTTGATTCTTTATTTGATTCTTAAAGCTGGTGATTCCCGTTTCGTCCTAAACATTTATAGGGAGAGACAGCGGGAGGCGATTTTGTTTTATACTATGTATTGATGTGCATTACCTATTTTATTTTTTTTGATATCGAAGGGGAAATCCATTATGGATACCCAGCCGCCCAGGGGAGTGACTGGGTTATGTCGGACTCACACCGACTAAAACCCCTCCGGTGGCCTTCTGGCCGTGCTTAACGGGTGACTCCGGGATCTCCAAAGAACGCACCGGTGTCACCCTTGCACTGCGTCTTGAGACGCGCGGGGGACTGTTTGAGCCCCCCACTTATCTGCACTTTGCGGTGCTGGGCACATACACAAGCATAGATTCTATCAGAATATGGGCGCTTAGTGGCGACAACAACGAAGTAAACACTGATAGTTGCATAATAACATCTCATATTACAATTGAACGTGACACAAGTCCTTAGAAGTCTTATTACCAACCTGACCATATCTGAAACCGGCGTTGTAATTACATATTGTAATATTCCTGTGAATACTACGAGGAAATAAAAACGAATTAAATTAATTGCGAATGGTGTTCAACCACACGCAACATGTATATAATTAACTGTAATAAAATGTCCTGCAAAGTTCAATTATATTATGTGCTAGCTGTACTCGTGTTTTTTCCGAAATACGTCCAATAGTTTTGGAGTTTATTCGCTACAAACGTCCGTACAGTAATAGAATTCTTTTCGCTTTATAATATTAGTATAAATTGAGTTTAAAGCACTTTAATAGATTCATCCTTTGGTTTTATGTACGCAGATACGTAATTGAGCACACTGGTGAGCTTTCACGGAAGAATAACTTCGAAGTCTTCACACATTCTTGACAAATCTAAATTTTACTATTTTTACCGAGACAGTAAAAAATCTAAGGTGAGTAATAATATTCTTCAATACTAGAAGTGATAAAAAAGCCATAAAAGCTTTCAAGTTAATCTGAAGGTTAAGTTTAGGTACCTCACTAAGTACGATGTGCTTGAATACAAAAAAAAAGTGACTCATAGATATGTACGTGTACAAAGTAACAGATATTGTCTCTAACTTCCATTAGGTCGTGCTAGTGCTCTTTATGGTAAAAAAAACTAAGGCCCAGTTGTAGGAGAGATCGTTGCCCTCTACGAAAAAAAAAAGTTGCGAGCACGGTCAGTTTGGTATGGTCAACCAACGAGTATTCCGCAGTCATTCATTTGCGGTCCCACCCGTTATGGCTGAGCTGTGTGCGCCGAAGCACCATCCTATCCAAATAGCATTGACAAATGAGGTACAAGAACTCTTTGCATTTTGTATTAATCTTTTTTTTTGCAACGTACCAGACTGTGCTATTAATATATCTACCTATCGTAGACTATAGGTAGGTTTTTTGATAGATATTTTTAACGATAAGTTGCACAAGCAGCTCTTCCCATCATGACGACTAGATTAAACTAAAAGAAACTAAATCATAATGAATCTTTCAAAGTGATAAATGACAGTGCTTCAGAAAATGCCGACCATATGGCTAATGTACGAAAGCATCCTAGTGTAAACACAATTAGACATTTAGACCACTCCCATCGGTTTTACGATTAATTTTGTCGTTCCGAGAAGGGTTAGGGTTCCGTCAGGATGACGACAAATCCATTATGGGTTGCGGCATAGTTTTATATCATCTCAAACATAGCAATATTTGCAAAATTTTGTTGAGTACCTATTTATTTGACAGAATCTCGTTGCGGGATATTTCACCTGTTCATTGTGTTAGTTCATTTCAAGGATAGTTTACAAATTGTTGACTACCCACGATGAAGTGAGATTATAAATGATCCAGTTAACATTCACAAGATCTAGTCTAACAAGCTCAGACTTTGGTGTTAGTGTTCTGGTTACGTTTACTTAGAACTGTTCAGTTCGATATTGTAAATATTCTTTAACGCTAAAGTAAATACAGAAATCCACGAATTTTACGTGTTCACCAAAGTTTCCAATGAGTCATTCATTCTTGTAAATATTTCACTTAGTTATTCGGCATTAAATGCGGATTGTTCTTACCGTTGCGTCGTCTTCTTTAACCTTTTCGGCATCGTCGGTGCTGTGTTTTTCTTTTTTGTCATTGTCATTTAATTCAAAATCCACACCATAAATGTCCTTACAATAATGAGAAGCAGTTTCCGCTATTCGGTCAGGCATCTCCCACTATGGCCACGAGAATTCTCGGAGGCTATCACGAGCCCGGGCGTGGGTGGACTGACCAGATACTGGGCATAAATCTCGCCGGCTCTTTGCACCATGGTGTCATTATACTGGTTACTTACCCCATGTAGGCAGACTAGGTCTTCGTTAGGACGACAACTCAACCCACGCGATGCTGAGAACTGGAGTCATTGCCTATCGCACTTTCCAATCTGCCGGGTTGGCGACAAACGATTTACAATCGCCAATAAATGTGCTTCCACACTATACCTACCATACAATAGACGTAAAACTTGACCAATGATACCTGATTCTCGGCAAACTATTCAGAATCAAGTGTTACTACAGGAACACACAGAAAGTAAGATTTCACCGATGCTTTCACAGCGATACAAGAGTGTCGCACTGTGCTGACGATAATATATTAAATGTTTAATGTATGGAAAATTTTATGGTTCGTGTTAAAATTAACATAGGTACAGAAACACGAAACGACACAAAATCTGCTGGTATTCAATGTGTTAGAGTAGAGCACTACACTCATTATGCGCTGCGAGGGGAGTCATGTGCTGGTGCTATTATGGCAGTGGAAAACCGTTACTGTGGGTGACCCGTGTTGCAATGCCATTTCACTTAGTGGCAAAGGGAACGAGGCAGGAAATATTTGGGCCCCGACCAATTAGGCAAGCAGCAGTGCCGACACCGAGAACCGATTGATGGCCATTACAGTAAGTGTCTCTTTTTATTGTCGGATTTGAAAGCGACTCTCACTGTAATCTCGAAACACTGTCCTATTTCCGATAGTCGTTTATTTACGACTGCAAACTTATCTTTTACAGATAAAAAAACCTTTGCAATAGTAAACAACTTAGGTAATCATGCATCCAGAATGCGATAAAAAAATATTACGCCAATCGATATCTCAGAGAGTCCATCAATAATTCACCATTTCTTCAAGATTTAATATGTATGAGTGTGACATAATATTGTTATGTTTTTTTTTTCAAAAATGCATTATTAAATTTATCAGAAATGTCGTAGGAATATGTTTGACCCTCGTAAATGAGATGTGCATTCAAAGGTTACCTATTGTTTTGGTTGGTAGCTCAAAAATTAATATTTACATGAACCTGCACATACACCCATGCTTTTTAACAATACACCCTTTGTCTTGTTGTGTGTTCTAACATTATTTACTCTGGAGAAGTACCTACAATATCCACATCCTGTTGAGTAAATAAAAGCGGCAGCGGTTTATCTTACTGGGCAAGTGGAACTGCGTAAGTTAAAGAAGGAAGCGAATACTTAAGCATTTTGTTTGGAAAGTGAAAAATATACAAAGTGTAGTGTGTAACTGATAGTGCTTTGGTAGGTTATACTAATATCAGTTTTATGTAAAATACGGAATAACCAGTATCAATAAACTACCATAATAATATAAACAATATTTATTAGGTATCTAGTAGGGTTATATCTAATAGAATTAAAAAGAGGAGTGAAAACAAAGTGTACAAAAAAAATATTCAGATGTAACATAATATATTAAAACATCTGAACTTTAGGTACATACATTCCACATTGGCTGTAGCAACAATATACGCTTTACGTGCGTCATTCCAGAAGAATCCATACATGCTAAAGCAGGTAATTTGGATTTCAGAACCGCATTTAGGTATTCGCGAGAATCGCATGCGCATGATCACGTAAGCAGAAGGTCAGAATTGAGCAAACAGGCCAGATAAAATCACGACGACCGACGCCAGAAGGAGTTTCGAGAAAGGCCCCCTCGTTGACCTAGCCTGCGCATACGTCACCATTGTAAACAAAGCTAAGCTCGTTATGAAGTCAGATACGAAAACAGATCACATAATACAGCGCACTGTACAGCTCAGTTTGTCCAAACATGTACCTGGGTCGGGTGTACAAAAAAAAAGCTTCCCCCGTGGTGTATTTACAAGACCTCCGACACAGAGGTCCCTATTGTGCTCGAGCCCTTATCCGCGCGGCCTTAAGACTCTGCGTTGGGGATAGACCGGTATTTTTTTTTGCCCGCATGTTTGTAGGCAATGCAGCTCTCGTCTTGGTATCCTCACAACTCATTATCGCATACGCGGCAGCTACTACACGATATCGATACGCTTTTTTGTCCCATTTTGACACTAGCAGAGGCAGATGCTTCGGAGTACAAGCATTGCTAGAATATTAATCTTCAGCGAATGAAAGAATTTGTAATGTGCCTTCTCGAAGTCTGGCCATGATAAGTAATAAGTAGGTGTTGCTCGATGGTAGTAGCATTAGGTACGAATAATTTACACTGACATTGAAGTGTATTCTAACCGAGTTGCAAAACAGCACTTTAAAGTGTAAATTATTGCTTAGAAATTACAAACACCGACCGTAAACTCCAAGACCAGGGGACAAGACAGAGGTCCTTCCTTCATATTTGCGTCAGTCAGGTAAAAATAACAACAGCGTTTAATTTGCTCTTGAACTTTTTGCCACGAAGATAATATCTTCAAGTTGACTTCACAGAACATGTTATTTTATAACTCATTATTTTCTCGTTAAGTCCTTGATAGTCGTTCATTCCTCACTTAGCTGATGAGCGGCGGACGCTAGGTTTAAGATTCGTGGGTGGCTAATGATTGGATTGGAACAACAATGCACCGATTAAAATCCACAAACAAGTTCGTCACCCACCGCCCGTACCAGACATTTGCTAGCTGTGACATCATCCATTACTATCGTTTGGCAATTATTAGCAAATTTGTCAAGGACGTAAAAATATAAATTAATTTCTTCCAGTTCATCATCATGTCATCCAGGATAAGTCAAGTCAAGTCTATTAGTCATACTATTTATCGTGATCTTGTCTCCAGAAAATCTGTCTATCACATCATAATCATCGTCATTAGCATTGTCCACTGCTGAACGTAAGCCTCACGAATTGCACGTCACTGTAATCTGTTTTTTGGCTTCTCGCATCTAGTTTCTGCAAGCCGTGCCTGAGGGCGTCCTATACACTACACTCCGTGTCCATCCCACTAATAGGGATTATAGGCATAAACTAACATGTTTGTTATTTAAAATTAATTGCTATTACTTTGTCCCGAAGGAATAAACAGGAACAGTCGTTTATTATTGGTTACTACAATTACATGCAACTTTTAGGCTTGTTGTATCTTTTTGAAACAATATTATCAATCCATAACCATGTTCTGCTGTGTTTCGTTACATAATGAGAATTTAAAAAGAGTCAGAAACAGCATAGTATAGCAAATGGCGCAGAGATATCTTAGTAATAGGGCTTCTGTAATTCGATGCAAATTGTACATCGTAAAAATGGGTAATAAAGAATATGAAAAATGTTTATTCCATCAACATTGACACATTTTGACCGTGACTCAGGCTGCAGTTGTGTAAGATATGAAAAGATATGACACAATGTGTAACGTGCTAATAATGATCTCATACTTAGAAGTAAAACGGAACTTAAATATAATTCTTTGTAAATTGTTTAACAGAAGAAATAGATACGTACTTACAGAATTTAAGTTAGTGCAAAATAACCAAAAAATTGTCGTGCAAACTACGAAGGTAATCTGAATGCTTATCTTTGGTTAATATCGCACCGTAATACTCTGTTTAAATAAAATTTTGCTTACCTAAATCAGTGTATCCTCAAAATTTACTCGTATTTTGACTTAAATTGTTTTTAAATTGGTCTGAAAAGTAAAAACTTGTAATACATGATGACGTTCTACAAGACTGTACCCATTTCACTGGGAATAATAGATGTAACTCTATACTGTGTGTAAAAGGACCCCGAGCAATGGGTTTGTTGGGCTCGTCACATATGAACAACTTTTTCATTTCCCCATATTGTCGCCACGGTAAAAGTTGTTCCATTGCTCCACCTATATATTGCAATACCATTGCTCGGGGTCCTTTTACACTCTGTATACTATAGTACTGTATGTAATACACACATCAAAAGTGTCTAGGGATAGCTCTAAAAAAAACTAATTTATTTAAATCAAATGTAATCTTCTGGATTGGTCTCCTACCTAATTCCCGATGCCTGTATCAAACTGACTGACTTATCACCACATTTTGAATAAATTATGAATGAATTCAGTTTTTGTAAAATATATTCTTGATAGGAATCTTCTAAAATGTACTTGATCCCTAGACACTTTTGATGTGTGTAATAGTTGTGACTTTATTTCTTAAGTTATGACGTATCTATAAAATGAATTAGCATGTCCTGTGTTGTGAACACGATACGCAAACTTAGGTCAAAGTCGACTATTAATACGGCTATTCGTACGTGTTTGTTTGTCATTGTTACCTTTGTCCAGTGCGTCATGATCGAGGCCTGTGGCTGCTGCCCTGCCTGACCTTATCTCTAGGCACACACTGTTATCACTGGATAACTGGTAAGCCGCTGCAGCTGTTTCGATTTGTTCAGCTATTTTATCACCTATTGTTACTTTTTGTAGTGTTTTAGGGTAAGATTTATGTAGCACACATGGATCGACAATTATGTTGTTTTTAAATGCATGAGGTCCACGCGTAATTATTTTTTTATATTTGACCACGCTAAACTTTTATCAAAGTTGACGCCCATATGAATTTCGAAAAATGTTTTTTAAATGTTGTTTAATTTGTTTGTTAAAATGTTCTACTTGTACCTATGATTCGCATTGCTTAAATATCTAAAATAACTTAAATACCAAAATCTTGACATTTTCACAACTTGTGTGTACTTATTTAATGAGTACCAATTTAGATTTCTGCATAGCACGAATCCGAACCATTTACATAACTTCTTTTTTCCCAAGAACAGGATTGTTCACACCAAACAAAACAATAATGATTCAACCAATTCATTAAAATACCATACATTTAAAATACATCCATTTTCACGCGACAGGAACGGTCGTTTTCTATAAGACACGGTGGTGGAATGTCGTTTCTATTCATAGTATGGGGAGAACAGGTCCCGAAAAGGTTAAAAGTGTTTTTTTTTTGCCTCAAATACATCTCTGGCACGTGAATATTTAAAAATATCCTACGCTGAAACTAGGTCGTCAAACGGTGTTTGACAACTTGACGGATTTCCGTGAAAACAAGAGAATGCACTTATTTAATGAGCATGGGTTTTTGTCCATTCCGATTCAGTAAATCTCACATAAATTTGGTCTCTATTCAGCCTTGTGTTATTATCACGCGTACGGCGTATTTAACCTACCGTGTTCATGCGATAACTTCAGAGATAATTTTAAGTTTATTTTTACATTTTGACAAATTAATGCCAACAACAATTACATTCCTTAGAAGCTATTATCACAAAACAACTTAATGTATCAATTTACTTAACGTATCGTCCCATTTCCGCGGGAATATCTTCACATTTCTGTGTAGGCAATTAGAGCAGTGAGACAATAATTTCGGTGATTACAAGCCCATCGAAATAACAGATCGCGGCGTTATTACATCGGTAATTTCCCACGGTGGTGTTGGTAAGTGTTTGCGTGTCAAGTAATAAGTGTAAAGCTGAATTGGATTACTTGCGGTGGCAGTCAATTTGCGCACTCCACTGGCGCATCTCAACGAGGCATTAGTAGCTGATGCCAATCTACTGCTGGCGTCCGCAAAATGCCTCAGACCGTGAACAGCACAGTACTGTTCGCGTGTGATGAGATGATGTATAGCGTAAAATTGTAAAGACAAAATGAAAACAAACAAGTATTCGATTTGATTGATTAATATTGTTACTTTGTTGTTTAACATTTGTGATGAATCTGTTTTTATAAATTTCGTCGTCAACACCCGGGTATTATGTGAACTTGTACCTATGTCCTTTTTTTGTCTTGCCCATGCAAAGGCTTTATATTTTCTGGGTTCGTATTATACAATATTGATTATAAATGTATTAATGGACATCATCATCATTATTTCCAGGGTAATTTCTTATTTTTGCAAAACATGTGTTTAATTCATAAAATTACACAGTCATTACAAACAACTTAGCGCCGGCGCAACGTTTTTCGTTAATTTCGTGTGAGCATATTAAACAACACTGTTACTTGAACTGAATTTCATGATCAGACATACACTGACTTAATCTATACTAATATTATAAATGCGAAAGTTACTCTGTCTGTATGGCTTTCACGCCAAAACTACTTTTAATGAAATTTCGTATACAGATTTAGTTTAGATCTTGAGAAAGGACGTAAATTGCTTTTTATCCCTATCCTGTGGGACGCGTCACTAAATAGAGTGTGTTGTAATTTCTGAGAAATACTGAAACTACACGAATGAAATCGCGGGACGTCCACTAGCACAGAATATTAACCACGACGTTGAGTTTGTGAAACAATAATTTGGCGCAAGTGATTTGCACATAATTTGCAATTGAATTAATTATCGTTCAACTTGTATGACGGTGACTCGTTTAATTTGGAACAGACAATAGTGCGCTCTCCAAAATCTTTTGCAGTACGTTGCTTTAGTTTATGTTTCGCATTCTGATTAACATTTGTGCTATTATCAAAATGTCGTAACGCAATATAATAGTCATCTTCTTGCATATATGATTATGCTTTATTGTTATGTGCAGTGTTATCAATATTTATGATTATTGAAATTATAATATTGTGATTGCATTTCCGTTAGCAGGTAGGATATCTTCAGCCAGACGAGTTGCGAATGGCCGCCTACTCGACGATTATTTGCAAACGTTCTACTTTCACCTTGAAGTGTCGTTGGTTTGCGCGGCGTTGACCGCAGTCTGTGTGCTGTATTGACAATTATTGTACGATTTTTAACTTTGTAAAGCTACTTAAAAGAAGGAATCTTTCCTAACTCGACCGCATATCTGTTTTTTGCGTTTGTTCTACGATAACTTTGTTGTTTATGAAGTGATTTTGATGTTTTTTTTTGTTGTTTGAAAGAAGGTATTTCTAAAATGGTCCTATGATAAGGAAGTCAGAGCTTGATGATGGGTGAGCCTACAAATCGAGCGAAACTTGGTATGGGCGGACGGAACTACTGGTTGATGGAATGAACCTTTTTATATAAAATTTCAATTTTTAGTCTTTTACAAATCTCCACTATCGTTATAACATTATCTTCTCTAAAATGTTTTCTATACATCGAGGGAATTCAAATAAACGCTGTAGGTGATTATTAGGATTTAGGATTATAGCCATTAAAATAAATTGAAATTGAAATCTTTGGTATTGAAAGAAAGACTCATGGCACCGCCTAATGCATCTGTATAGCCGATCTAAAAGCCACAAACTACTCGGCGCAATGCGTTCCTCTTAGCTTCGCTGGGTGCCCCTATAGAGTATAGTAACCGATCAACAGTAGCTCAAGATTATTCTTCAATATAAAAATACAAATTTCACGCCCTCTAATACTAAAGCGGGGTAGGCAGAGACACTTGTTGAACCAAATGCCCACGGTTCACCAAGGGTATTTAACCCAACACCAATAAGCTCTGAAAAAGAGTCCTATTGGTACACGTCCAGTAACCGGAGTCGAACCCGCGACCTACCGATTACAAGTCAAGTATCCGACCAACTGGACCACAGACGCTTTTCAATATTTGACGAGTAAAGTTAATTGTTATATTTTTCGTGTCAATAACACGCGTGACGAATTTTGTATAAAAAACACTCAGTCCAAAAATGTTATTTATTAAACATTTGGTTTTATTTTAGTATTTGTTTATATATGGCTTCGCATATTACTTTAAATTTGTCTTTAAATTAATTCATTAAATTTCCGTTATCCTACACGTACGTGGGGTCGGCGTAACACGTTTCCTTGCGCCATTCATCTCCATTATTCGTCATCTCTGCAGTTACACCTTTCACACACTTATCATTTTTTGGACAGTCTCTCCATACCTTCTTTGGTATCCCTCTTCTCTCGTATCCATCCACGTCGTGAAAACGTTTATTTGTAGATGGACCAATTATAAAATACCCAATAAGGGAACACTGATGTAACAGTATGTTTTTTTTTAATAAGACCCAGTATAATCTTCAATACATACCTAGTATAAAACAAAGTCGCCACCCGCTGTCTGTCTTAAAACTACATCCAGAATTTTGATGCGGTTATCATTAATAGATAGTATGTATAAAACATGCCAACCATCAACCAGACGAGCTCCCACTGCTAAACGAGGGCCTACCCCAATGATTTCTATGATAATTTGGGGGGAAATGTGAATAATCACCACGCTTGTCAGGCGGGTTGGCGACACACTACATGCACAAAATAGCAGAGAAACACTATTAATTATGTATATTGGCAAATATATGAGCGTCTGTGGTCCAGTTGGTCGGATACTTGACTTGTAACCGGGAGTTCACGGGTTCGAGTCCGGCTACTGGACGTGTACCAATTGGACTCTTTTTCAGAGCCTATGTACGCAACGCAACGCTCGTACAGTGAAGGAAAACATCGTGATGAAACCCGCAAACCACAAGGTGTGTGAACCCTCTAACGGCGATAGGCTCACCCTCTGTCACGTTGGGTTAAATACGCTTGGTGAACCGTGGGCATTTGCTTATTAAGCAAGTGCCTCTGCCCCACTTTGGGATAAAAAGGCGTGAAGTGTATTTATTTTTATTATTTTATTGGCAAAATACCGTTTGCCGGGCCAACTAGTTCAATATGTATAGTATGAATCATTTACAATCTTTCGATCTTCCACTTACATAAATCATGTAACCCACAGTTAAATAAGTAACCGCAAAAAGTCACATGTCGTCCTCGTCCCCAATAACAAAACGAAAAAAATACGAACTTTTCATTTCTTTGACCCAGTTTTTACGTAGTTGGCCAGTTTACCTGTTAAGCTTAAACTGTTTATGCTGTCTGAAGAGATATAGGTATATATAGTATATAGGTAATATATAGTAAAATGTACGAACCTCGTTGCCTTGTTGTGTGGCATTGAGGCATGAATGGCTCCAGTCACGGAACATTGCCGCGCAACCTACAGACTTCAGGTTATTAAAAAAAACATATTTATTTGCACGTGGTACCGTTTCCTATATTTTCCTCTAGATACTTATTATTTTCTCTTTTTTGTTCGCTATTTGACTTGGCAAAGGTTGTTTTGCCGATATATATTACTAGCTTTCCGCCCGCGGCTTCGCCTGCGTGGACTTCGGTTATGTTGCGGTCTAAAGGAATATTTTTGTTTTCCCTCGGGAACATCAATTTTTTCCGGAATCAAAATTACCCTATTATTTAATCCGGACTTCTAACTTTACGTATGCAAAATTTCAAAGCAATTGGTAAAGTAGTTACTGCGTGAAAGCGGAACAAACAAACTCACTTTCCGATTTATAATATTAGTAAGGACTAAAAGGTTTTCTATACATATAAACCTTCCGCTTAAATCTACTGAACGAAATAGCATTAAAATCCGTTTCGTAGTGTTAAAGATCTAAGATAGAGACAGACAGCGGGAAGCGACTTTGTTTTATAATGTGTATTGAAACAAAACCGTACTTATTCAGCCTCGCTTCCTATAATGTTGAGTGCTTAATGAACTGTGAAATTTTGATGAACGAATAAATTAATATACAGTATAATCTTTACTGCATAAAAAATGTACAATGCACATATAAAATTGATAATAGTAAAATATCAAAAGGCAACTTCCTTCCTTACTAAGGATTTTCTTACAGGCAACCACTTGTTTGAACCATTTGGTGCATTACCTTAGTCAATGCTAATAAATTTAATAAAAATGCTACTACATAATTAATTTTGATACATATATTTTTATATCATTTTTTAATGAAACGCGCACAGGAATAACTCAATATTGTCCACTCGTGACCACGACGCATGCAACTGCGTCGAAACGTCGAGTAAAATAACAAAGGTAAGCTCGAGCTTGTCTTTGATTATATTCGCGCCTACATACCCGGTGAACAATATTGAGTTATGTATTTTTATAGCCAAACCCTGTCTATGTTATGTAGTATAATAACTAGTTTGCTAATATTTTTGTCTTGCGTGTTCCTTAATAAAGAACCGCCGTAGCTGAATTGGCTAATGGCGAAATTAACTACAATTTAGGTTATAAAATAGTCACTGAAGCAACCGCAGACTTTCCGTTTACATTTTGCGTGATAAGTTTTAACCAGACTCGTGACTGGAGTTGTTAGTTCATAATGCCGATCTGGTCTTATTATTATTATTTTATTTAATTTGGATTCACAGACAACAGAATTTCATAAAACATATTAATATTATAAAATACCGAACAATCTTTTCTTTCTCTTATTTACTGCGCGTAATGGGACCCCCAGCAATGGTCTTAGAAACGTTGTTGGGCTCGTCAATATGAACAACTTTTACTAAAACGACAATGTAGAGAAAAAAATGTTCAATCCCCTTAAAAAATGTCATCTCCCGATGAAAAAAAAATGTATATTTTGTATGGAAAGGAAATATGTTTTTGCTTTTCCCCAAATTGACGTCATAGTAAAAGTTGTTCCCATTGACGAGCCCAGCAACGTTTCTAAGACCATTGCTCGGGGTCCTTTTACACTCTGTATAACTCAAAATTCTGACTGATTCATTCATGACTGACTCACTCATCATCATTCAGCGAAAACCCTTGACTCTAGAAAGCTGAAACTTTTTATTATGTCTTCGTGAGATACGAAAGGACTTTTCAAAATTCATCCTCTAAGGGCGGCAAAAAAGGGGATAGAAGTTTAACTGAGAAAAATATTATTCAAAATTAATGTTATGTTTTTTAAACTTCGTGGTATTATTTTTCTCCATATTATGTATTATGCAATACACTGTAACGTCGTCGCTTTTCAAATACTAGTTTCAAGTTATGAGGTGTTTTCGCAGCTTTACGCAAATTCTCGTAAAATATTATTAAGCTAACTAAGTAAGCGCATTTCAACGAAAGTTACTTGGAGATATTTATGTACATTATTTAAGTACGGTCAGGGCTAAACATTTACATTTTATTGATTTTTTAAACTCTATTGCGTGTATATACAGTTCAAAGTACTATAAATGGTAGCATATTCTTGCGAAGTATACTTTCGTATCTAGTGTCAGTAGATGCCAAGTTAATACCCTCGTAAATTTTGCTATAAAGTAATCAAGTAACGTATTGAAAACGAGCATTCTAAGTTCAACAATCAAATACTTTCACATGAGCTGAACTTCAAAGATTTATGATGTATCACGTGGTCAGTAGTTGCGATACAAAATGAGGGTAGTTGGCACCAAGTTCACAAGAAATCAATATATCAAGCTAATTTGAACATTATTTCGATACATTTGTTATGTAAATAAAGCTCAAGATAGAACTCGCCGATAGAGTCAGTGTATCAATAACTGTTGCTTAGATAACCTTTGAGCTGTGAAAATGTCGTAAAATCTTTATGAAATCCTGCTAATATTGTAAATATGTGAATGTAAGTTTGTTTGCAACGCTTTCACACGAAAATTACTTTGTGGATTTTAACGAAACTTGGTAGTGTGATAGACATAAAGCTGGTATAGGTCATAGGCTATATTTTGTCACGATGGATCTACGTGAACTGAGTAAATTACGCGGTCATTGTACATAAGTAGTGTTGTGGGTCCAGGGAAGTAATCTCCAATGTATATCTCTAATACTAGCGACATCTAGATAAGAATTTTCTGGAGTTTGAAAATTTCCCATTTTAATTAAGTACATAGCAGTGGCGTGCATTGGCTTTTACGACAAGGTAGGCAGTTATCCCCAAGGATTGACACCTATGTATGTATAGGTAACTTGTCTTTACGAAATATAGGTACCTACCTAGATAGGTAGTGTTTTGTGGGTGAGTAGATACTCACCCACAAAACACAGGACTTTTGTGAGTACAACAAAAAAACTGGCAATAACTGTATTATTAGGTCGGGTCACCGAAATACGAAGGTAGGCAGTGTCTTTTTGCTTATATTTATTTATTCACATTTGACACGTAAACTTACATATACAATTACAAAATAAAGAAAATTAATAAGTAAAGTTTGTCCGGTTTAACGTGGCAAATGCAAAAGGGCTCTGATTCAGCGTGTGCTGGGAGTGACGTGGATTAACACAACACTCTCAGCGCTGAACTTCCATCAAAAAAATAATAAAAATAAATACACTTCACGCCTTTTAATCCCAAAGCGGTGTAGGCAGAGGCACTTGCTTAATAAGCAAGTGCCCATGGTTCACCAAGCGTATTTAACCCAATGTGACAGGGGGTGAGCCCATCGCCGTTAGAGGGTTCACACACCTTGTGGTGTGCGGGTTTCATCACGATGTTGTCCTTCACCGTACGAGCGTTGCGTTGCGTACATAGGTTCTGAATAAGAGTCGCATTGGTACACGTCCATTAGCCTGACTCGAACCCGCGACCTTCCGGTTACAAATCAAGTATCCGACCAACTGGACCACAGACGCTCTATTCCACCAGTACCCGAGATATATGGGTCAAAATCAAAAGGCACTTTTTTTTTGGGATAATTAAAAAGTCTTTAAAATATTTTTTAAACTATTTTTATTTATAGATAGACATAAGAACAATCAGAAAATGAGATCATAACAGATCGTTTAAGGAGAACATAAAAAATATGCTATATTTTGTATTTTAAGGCACCACAGGAAATACCACAATTCCACAGAAGATACAAAAAGTTATTCTTAAAACTAAAATATACCCGTTACAAGATAGGATTTTAATCATTATGATAAACAAAACAAAATGCTAACAAAATAAAATAAAATAACATTATAAAAATGGCTAATCAAAAAAAAATGGATAATGAAATCAAATAATCCACACGAAAGATGATTGACCACAGAAGAGACTGGTACACTACACACGTCTAAAAGATATTTTCATCGTCAGAGCTATCTCGAAAAAAGAAAGGTATTTTCTTAACTGGAGGAGAGAAAATAGAAAATTCGTCGTATGGTCTTTTACGCGGAGTCTCAGGACGAGTCACGTTAGACAAAGCCTCAGGAGATGGTGTGACTTCAATGGGTGTCAAAGGTGTCCTCGGACCAGTGACGGTTGATGCGATGGACGTACCCGGCGAAGAAACTCTGTTTGGCGTTGATGATGATGAAGTACTGGATGGAGTAGAAGGTAAAATAGGTGGCGGTGTTGCTTCCGGAACGACGTAAGGTTCAAGCACTATTTTTCCAATTCCGAAATGTGGACATACGGAATGAGCCCCACATATGACGCAGCTAAGCCTTCTCACTTGTAGAATATTTGGATGAAGACAACTCCAACTAAGTTGATGTATTTGAAAAGTTCCTTTAAATGGACGTACTTTACTTGCATCGGCTACTTCCTGAATCATCGGGATATCGTCGTCGGATATGGGTATGATTTCTATACCCTTGCAATTATCTTTCATACAGTTGAGAAAACTAGAAGCATCAATTATATCTTTGCCATAAGCAACCGCTTTGTCACAAAGTCGTTTTATACAGCCACCAACGCCATCAGGGGCACCCTTACCGTGTCCTGCTTCTCCAAAATGCCATACGATTCTTTCCGTGTTACATATTTTAGGTATAAAGTTAACTATCATATTGAACATAGTCTTGTTTCGGTATTGAGTCGACGGTCCGTCGCTTAAGATGTGCAACTCTTTCAAGTCCGGTGATAAAGTATTTATTCTTTGTAATACAGGTTTCAAATGAGCGCAAATCAAAACTGGATCATGCCTTGTATTTTCCGACACCGTGCAGATAGAGGTAGTCTTAATCAGATTGTTCGGCGAAACGCCATCACTGCTATAGTACACACAAGTATGCAAACTGAGTTGTCCTTTAGAACCACCGAAGTGAGCACTTTGAATTTCAGAATTGTATTTACACCCATAATTTTCGGAAAAATCAATATGCAGTAACCCTTCCGAGGGTGAAAGATTTTGCTTAACGAATCGTATAGCCCGGCATTGGTTATTTATGTTAGCTAGGTGTTGCCTGAATCTAGGAAAACATTCTTCAAATAGATTTCTCAGTGCTACTTTTGTTGTTTTTACGGTCTCTTTTATAGTTTTTTTACATTGCCTCTCTTTACCTTTTATAGTCTCAGTAACAGTTTTTGTCACCCACCTTTGATAAACTATGGTATCCTGTTCATTTTCAGTATTATATGTAATAGTTTTAGTTCGACAGCATTTACATTTGTTCTCTAAACATTGCACATCCAAAACACCGTTGCAACATAGAGATTTAGCAACAGCAGTAGCAGTCGGGAAAGAGATTACTTTTGCTTGATGTAATGCTTGGACAATATAATCAGTGTTACTGTGAACTGAGCAAAGGCATGTGTTTCTTGATGCTGCTTTTGGAAATAGTACCCAGAAAGGGCGGCATCGGCGAAAGGTATGGTACGATATATTCAACTTCGACTTCATTATGAAAACTTTATGCAGATTTAACAAAGAGTCATTCAAGAGACGTATTTGCTTTTTGACTTTCCGCCGCGTAATAGTCTCCTTCTTTCCTGCAGTTAATCGACTATTCTCGTCATCTAGTAGGAACTCGTGTATCAGACGTTTGATATTATTATTTTCACCTACGTTCGTCTTTACTTTTGCTTTCAATCGATGAATCCTCATCCTATACTTAGCAAGTTTTTTTTCCAGGTTTACAAGTTTATTAGACAGAAACATATTCTTTGCTTTGAGTTGACGCCTATTACGCGCACTTACTATTCTACCAGACGATACACGCGAAAATGATGAGCTTGGGCTTGATGGAGGGGTATGATCTTGTAATAACTGTAGAGTTTGCTTTTGAAGTTTAAGTTTTTCACGTCTCAACTTTGACTTCTGACGCCATATTTTTCTAATATGTCTACGTTCCCGAGCAGATAAGTCTTTTATAGACTTAATTAAACCATCCTCTCTCTTTTGCTGGTACTTTTCCCGATCCTTCCTTCGCCGTTCC
>SJJU01005780.1:0-10543 GCA_012932125.1 Conopomorpha cramerella | reverse complement strand
ACGACATGGCTAACGAAGGTCCTGTGTTTTGTAGGTGGCGAGATAGGTAGGTAACTGTGTGTCGTAAAGACAAGTTACCTATACATAGGTGTCAATCCTTGGGGATTACTGCCTACCTTGTCGTAAAAGCCAGTGCACGCCACTGCAAAATACTTACTATAGTTGTGACTGCCTATAATCGTAGCGTTAAATGTCTTCAATAAAGTAATCCAAAATTGTAATAGCATGTACTGTTCGATATTTCCATAGACATTCTATTTTTCAGCATACAAAAATTCCTGGTCACCCTTAATTTTGTGTACACAACACATCTAAATATCTTGCAATCGAGGTGAGCTGCAGCCCTAGCAAGGGCGCCAAGAAATACACGACATAGAACAAATACGCGCTGTGATTTGGCTACTATGTCACACGTCGTGCGACTTACCTTGTTACAACCAATCGCAGTGCCTGATATGTCTTGTCATTTCTTTCTTGGAGCGCTTTTCTAGGAGGTCTGAGTAAATGATACTGTTTTTAATGGCAATAAAACAGCAAAAAGTAAGTCTTAAAGTATTGTTGCGTATTATTTATGTACCTACCTATGGACTACTTTCAGAATGACTTATACTATTACACAATGAAAACGACGGAGAAAAACTGAGGCACGATACGATATGATAATAGTGGACTGTATGATAAATTAAAATAAAAACACTAGTTCATCGTGTAAAGGTAAACACTATTATCACAGAAAAGTCAAAATTGACAATGTTCATAGAAAAACATATAAGTTTAAAATAAGTACACTTATAAAAAAGGTTGCTTTCAGCACACTTATTTCTTAAGTAAGCGTTTTGTCAATAGTAAGGGGCGAGTAATACAGAACGACCAACAAAGGAGAACCTTTTTCACTCTTTTAGTTCTTTTAGACATAAGTCTAAACCAATACGAACTGTTCTTATTTGTGGATTTATTATGGTCTCTACTTAACGAGCTTCTTCTTGTTTTTTCATGGGTTTTTGATCATGAATTACGGGCTTGTATTTAGCTACCTACCCTAGCTAGGTAAGCTGACCTTCGTACAAGGATATTTTTGCAGCGAGATTGCTGAATACTTTTTCCCACTCTTGCATTTTACCCTTTCTTGGTTTGTTGAAGGTGCTTCGCTTACGCTTGTAATGCGATAATATGAACCAATATCCTTAAAAACGAGACTCCGTTGTCTTAATTTGAGTGCCAAACTTCTTAGCTACACGCCACAAGATCCTTGTCGAACTTTCTGTATGGGGTGGGAAGAAAATAAACACAAAAGGGAAAGGCACCCCAGTCCCAAATGAAATACCTGTTGTGCCATACGTACTACGTACCTAATTTTGATGAAGCTTAAAAGCTCACCCGTCGCGCGGCTGCCGGCCGACCCCAATGTTTTAACACTCTGATTTATGAACAACAGACGAACGCGCCTGTTACGAATCCATTGCGTGTTTTGAACCATCATTTCATAAATTCTCAAGGACAAAAAGCTCAGTGAGCAGCGTCTGTGTAGCTTCCAAAGCTTTCCGTCGATACCAGGGCACGGCTACGCCACGCTACGTGTTGTAAAAGCTTTTGTCATGGATATTGCATATAGGTACTTGAAGCTCGCCAATTAGTAGGTACACACAATTCTGATTTCGTTGGTTTACCTACTTGTTGTTTATGATTTGATTTGGTGTATTTTTTTATGATCTCAAATCAATTCTGTATTTGAAACCAGACTGTGAAACAATCGACTCTTTGATAACTTATGGTCCGAATTGTTCCTGTCCACCTAGTACCTACCTACTTACCACCTTTATAGGTGCATATGTACCCTACAGAGCTACATAATAAGTAATTACAAATGCTCATCAGCAATTTGAGGCACCCAACGAATAATAATAACCTCTCCTGAGCGCAGCGATACGATGTCATTTCATATGGAAATTCGCATTTCGAATCCCGAACATTGTCCGACCTCATTTCAGTAGATATTGGTCGGCCGGCCGGTTTGTTGGTTACATTACATACATTGGTAGGTAGGTAGGTAGGCACTATTCGTTAATCAACCTTTACATGTAAATTTTCACTTCGCAGATCATTATGCCGCCCCGGTACTGTTCCATTCGACCCCGCCCAGTTGCTGCTGCCCCAATAGCCAATTACTATCAACGACGTTCGGGGGAAAACCGCAAAACTGGTAGTTATTGGAGGCGTACAACTAACTGTTTTAACAGTATATTTACTTTAACAAATCCCGGTTTGTTTGTGAGTCGCGCCTGTTATCCATTATGCGGTAGGAAGACATAGCAATCACTTCTTGTATGCACGTGCTCTACAAAATCTGAAAACTATGCTTTGT
The DNA here is from genome assembly GCA_012932125.1 of Conopomorpha cramerella. NCBI lineage: Eukaryota > Metazoa > Arthropoda > Insecta > Lepidoptera > Gracillariidae > Conopomorpha > Conopomorpha cramerella. The sequence continues at coordinate 8,181 of SJJU01005780.1, read as the reverse complement.
TTTAATTCCACTGTTACCAGGTTCACGCGCCAAGCCAAGGTAGATCTGCAGTCAGCTTGTGACCACATCACACGTAACTGTGTCGAAACGTCGATCAAATAATGAAGATAAACTGAATGCTTTTCTTTGGTTCATTTCGCGCCGTAATACCCGGTTTATACTATTAATATAAGGTAAATCTGTTTTTTTTATGACGAAAACTGCCTCTACTTACTTCGAAAGTTAACAGGATATCTAAAATCGAGTGAAAGTGAGAAAAGGGAGTCCTGAAAAATGGCACAAACTCGGTACCTTTAAAAGGATAATCACATTATTAAAACTGATATCCTACAAAGCTCTGAAGTATCTGTGGACTCTGGCGAGAGCCTTAAGAATTCAGATCTACTATTAAAGATAGGTAGGATAGGACCAAAGTACCATCTTTTGCAAAACTTGTACGACCAGATGAGTACCTAGGTAGGTACCTATATCTCATTCATCGTTATACAATGAAGTCAAACACCCGAGAAGACCTGGACTCCGTGATATTGGAGTGAACTCTGACAGTTCAAACTACAAAAAACAAATCGTGCATGCCTAGAGGCTATAACACTACAGGTTCATCCAGATTCTTACACCGTGTACTGAATTTGAGAGCCATGTTTGACAACAAATGTCTATCGGCATCTGGGTCAATCACAGCAATTGCTGATTTGGTTCCGTTGTCAAATAGGAAACCTCTGTGGTAAGTGACCCAGTACCTACGTTTTGTACCGCTTTAGCGACCAACTTATCGTGCAGTACCTGGGTGTTGGTGCTGCTAGCATGGTGTTAGTATTACACTTTACACAATTCACTGTCAACTCCCAAAAGCAACCCTCGACACAACCTACACAAATCTGTCACCTGTGTGCGTAATAATGGGCACAGTGAAATGGTGTAAATGGGCACACACACAGGCGCACCGCTCATCGGACATTTGGCCTTACTTTATGCCACTGGTTACCGACCTTCAAGTCTCAACAGCACCGAGTTTCTGAGACCCTGGTAAGAAAACAATATTGTATAACAATTGGGTGCAAGTAAATGTGTTTTCTGTACTGTTCGATATGGCCGCAAGTGTACTGCGGTCGTGTAAAAAATGTCTGCTCGTCGACGGGCGCTGCGGGCCGCTAACGCCCGCTCCTAATGACGGCACAGTAAACTAGGGTTGTTATATCCATTTGTGCTGTAACACGAATGTTTGCATACCTACTGAAATTACGTAGGAACCGCAGGATAGAAATATACTTGAGTAAATAATATAGCTATTGTTGCATGTGCATACCATAAACATGATTTAACTTTTTGTAGGTTTTGTAGCTAAAATAACTAAAATTATGTGATAGTAGGATGTTTTTGTAAAACGCGAATTTACTCACATGGGGCTTACGATGTCTAATAAGATTATAACCTAGATCTCTTAAACATTTTTCCCCTGTATTACTTGCATACTTAGTTTTTCCCGCGTACCTACTACCTACGCCAAAATGTCGTCACAAAAATCGTCCAAACGATTTGAAAATCTTCTTTCATTTACCCCCGCGGGTTAATTAGAAAAAAATCTCGATTCCTGCACTGGCAACCCTGCACAGCCGTGGGTGCGGGCGCGGGCGGCGGCGGCGGCGCGCCTCCTACATATTTAATTTGCCGGGACCGGCTCGCCCGGGCGCCGCGCCGCCGCCGGGCTTTGTACTCTCTGTACTGTGGACAACTGCATGTAAACATTCACTGAGCTCCTGGACCTTCCGCCAGCCCTAGTAGAGTAACTCATGATACCAATGTGGGACACCAACATGCTGTGCCGTTCGGGTTATGGCTCTATCGCGCCCGATATGCGCTTCACTGTCCCTGTGTGGGATGTGCTGATATTTGCGATGATAATACCAATATTTTTTATCTCGAATCGACGTTTCGTTCTGCAGAGACGGTCTGTGAACTTACGCCCAAACAATAGTGTCATTTCCTTACCTATTGTACAAAAATATCTTTGAACTCTTAACAAACATATCGATGGTCCCTATTAAGAAAGTCGGATCTACAAAACGGAACATGTTCAGGAGAGAAGATAGAAGTTAGTTTTGGACATTGAACCTAAACTAGAGGTACTTGTGCTACATACTGCAAATTTACAACAGCTTATAATCTTTAGAGATACTAATTTTACTAATTTCGCGATGTAATATACGTAATAAGTTTATAGATCTTAATATCGCCAATCTAACGGTGTAGAAGAGAACATATTCCTAAAATTGCACTACCGACATTTTTAATTGGGACCGTCGATATATAAAATAACATTGTAGGTACAACAATTTTCAGGATAGGTAATGTACCTATAGGATAGGTACATTATTACATCTATGTATAAATGTAGTTTTCAACAAACTATTCATTCGTAACGAGGAAATACCAAACACCAGGAAAGTTTTTGAACAATTCGCACATAATGACTTTGTTTCTCTATAACATCTTCACCCTCCCACGTTGCAGTCTGCAATCTGCATAATCTAGATTTCCGAGAATAACCAAGCTGTCACCAAACGCGTTGGTCCTTCCTTACATTTGCACATAATTTGATGTTGTGATGTTTGAAAATCGATTACAGTTGTGCAATTTTCATGCTTAAGTAAACAAGGTATCCATAGTACAAAAACCCTTCTGAGTGTTTTTCCTTTACAATATTTTACAAAGGTAAACATCCACCTAATTAACAAAGCTGACTAACAAAGGATTGCACCCAGTGTTTCGAGCGACCGACGACCGTCTGAAATCGTAAATATCACGTAGGCGTGGAACCTCCAGTTCAGTCTAGACGTTGTCTTGTATTATATGCGTCATATTATTATTATGAATAATTTCGTTGTTTTAAGTATATTGTTAATACCAATGATCATATTCACAGCAGTTTATTCATATCTATTAAATGTGTACCTAGCTACTTTTAAAGATATAAGACAAGCTTGTAATAAGAAGGAACAAACATATTAAGTAGATACATTAATTGATTGATATACACAATATAACAATGAAGGCACGAGACAAACATATAAATAGAGTATAGTGAGTCTAACATTAAAGAATGTGGAAATTGTTCTCAAATCCAAACAAGCAATGAATGCACAGCAGCGCTGTTCTGTTAGGGAAGATATCAGCCAGAGCTGCCCCATAATCCGCAAAACATAATACTCGACACGAATCCCGAGGCAGATCGCTGATAACGGATACACAGGAAAATATGGACAGAATTCCAAGCCACGACTTTACACGAACATCAAAACCAGAAGCGTAACATCTGCTGCAAAATAAAAACCGTTAAAACAACCCTAACAATGTACCTACCTACTTTCAGCCAGTTAAGTAATAGAAGTAAGGAAGCAAGAAGACTGCAGTGAACATCAAAAACCGCCCGCCCGGGAAGCGTCAGCCACTTAGAGGCTATTAAAAAAATTGCAGCCCGGAAACCTGATCTCAAAGTTCCAAGACTTTCAAGACGACATCGCAGACACCGGCTGCTGCTGCGTCATATCTTAATTCATAATTCAATATGGCTCGAGTTGCTGGCCCTGGTGCAAGCGCGCGAGAAAAAAGCCAGCAGGGCAACTGAAGCCTTTTCAGACACTACCGCGTTCAAACGTCCAATGTACGATGAACTTCTGGTGGCTCGAGAGACGAGCCCGCGCTAGTGTCGAATAGATTTATATTACGTTTATCAGGATGGGGCTCGAGTGCTACGGGCATAACCTCGGTGAGGTAGGGTTGTCTATTGTACTAAGGTTACACTTTAAATTATTTAAGGAAAATATTCCACAGCCGCTTTCTTGCACATGATAAAAAGTATCATGGCGAACTCCATAGATAAAATTGTTTTAGTATTTTGTAGATCAAAGTTTTTTTGCTTCATTTGGGATGTGTTTTAATGTGTGTGCCGAGCGTGCTTCATCATAGCATCATGTGTTATCGCTGCATTGTGGTCGGTGGTCAAACGCTTGCTTTACTTTCAGAAACCTATCTAACAAATCTTTTCGACATTAATAATTGCTTGATAAAAACATTGTGATTGAGTTAAGTGACGCATTTGCTTTGGGATTCCAACTCTTTCTAGTCACTACCACAAGTGTGTCACTCTGAATTTTCAAGCAAAAATTTACAAATTGTCAAGTTGGTAACCCTATACCACGAGGTGGCAACTAGCAGGGTGGTGGGGTAATCCCTTATCGCGACCGGAGTCGACGACGGGCCGGGCCGCCCCGCGTCGCCGCCCTGCGCCACCGCCGCGCCACCGCCGCCGCCACGGCACTCGTCAAGCTTCAATAATTATAAAGAGGCGATGGTAAAACTAATGCGGACGGGACGGCTTGTGGCCAGCACGGAAATTTGGAATAATAATGTATGTGAATGAATGAAATATTTATTTCGACACACAAGTCACATAATATAACAGAAATAAAAGATACAGGCACATTCGCATTAAAACAAAACTTAATGCAATTTTTTTTAACCAGCCTGCATTGTCATACTTGAGTGCTGTGCCCCATGGTCGAAATGGGGACCGTATGTCTGATTAAAAGTAGTTAGGATCTTAAATGCATTTCTAGCTGACCAGGCATCCGTTTTTTTTGCCAAATATGCATTATTAACAGTGTTTCCCTACTATTATAATATGCTAGTTGTATAAACTTCCAACCCCATTCATTCTCCTAAAGGGATGAATTCAAAAATATTCTTTCTTATCTCTCGTAAACATCATAAAAGGAAACCTTGTGCAAAATTTCAGCTTTCTAGGGTCAAGGGTATGGGCTGAGCGTTGGTGAATGCATCGGTCATGATTTTGAGTTTTTTTTTCATTATATAGCTCATAAAAGCTAACAATGTTAAAATATTAAGGTAGAGGGAATGTTTTAGAACAATAACGGAAGTGTGAAACTAGAGTAAACAGCAGTGGTAACAATAGTAATAGATTATGAAAAAAAAACCGTTCCATCAAATCTCAAGTAAAGTAAGGCCACTAAATTTAGGTCCAAAAGTTAACAACATATTATAAGAATTGCGGGTTTATAGAATTGAGAGGGTAAATGTATTGACAAACCCTTAATGAAATAAGACAGTAACGATCTGAAGAGAGCTTAATATTGTACTCGTAGATTAAGTTTTAGGTACATTAAGGTAAGTAAAATTATTATGGGTACAATTTACTTATATCAAACTAGCAGATCCGACAAACGTATAGGGGAAGGTGGGCATGAAAGAGCCACTTTTAGACTTTTACTCATATTTCTTTTCAGGGAACAAATAAAACAACGATTCATATGTCAATATTTACCTACAATATTCATAGTAAAATAAAGTAAGGTACAGGCTTTATATACTTTCATTTGCATATCAAAATCTTAGAATTACGTAACATTGAAATTCAGCTCTTTCACAACACACATGTCTTGAAAAAGCCAGCAAAGTTTATGAAAGAGCCGCTATATAGCTAAGTCGAAAAATAATCTTATTTACCTTAATTATGTTCAGTATTTTAATTTTCAGTCCCATAATATCAACAGTCTAGTTATTAATCTTAGCACAACCTTTTAAATCAGACTTTCAGTCACTTTTACTTAATTATATGAGATCAATAATTTCTATAAAAAAAAACAGAACAGTACATCCTGTATCAAAATAATAAGAAATACTTTGAACGTATTTTCATAATTGCACATAGATAATAACATTGTTCTTGTATCATAAAAAAAATAATAAAGAGCAATCTAAAAACAGTTTTGGCAAAAATAGTTCAAGGACCCTTTAATTCCACATGACTCATGAGCCCATCCATTACAGATTTTGCATTGGTACCATTCCTCTTTACTAGTGGCGTAGATATCCTTGCAAACAACACATTTTTCCATATCCGTTTTTCCGCATTTTCTGTGTGATTGCTTTCTAGCTATTTGTGTCAGCACTTCATTTTCTGAATTACTGGAATCTCCATGAAGTGACATATCCAAACTACTCTCACTAGTGCTGTCTTTCTTGTTCAATTTAGATTTAGAATTTAAAAGTTTAATTGTATTTTTTGTAGTCATTTTCTTAATATTATTATTCTTCTTCCTTTTTGTATCCTTCTCTTTAGCTTCTATTTTATCCTTCTCAGGTGTATCAGTTATAATAGCAGATGTCATTTTGCGACTTTTCATCAATCGTTTTCTAGGTGCAGCTTTCAAAAATGGTCGGTCGCACCTGTTCAGGTGTCTTATGTTGCGTGCTGGAAGTGCTCGGTTGGTCTTGACTAAAAAGGAAACTCTCCTGTACTTGAGATGTACTAAGAAAAGAAGTTGCAGCGTCCATGGTTAGTAGAGATGGTGATGGAGTCCTCGAATTGTATCCGACAGTTGACAGCTGCATGGAGACTTGTTCGTTGTTCGAAGTTGTTGCAATATTATTACTTTCTGGAACAATAGTTGATGGCTCAGGCCGGTCTGTCACAAATGAAGACAGGAACTCATCTTCAGAAAAAACGTTCCTATTTAGTGGATAAATTCCTGTTTTCAGGAATCCCTGCGTTATGTTGTTTGGACTTAAGGCGTTGAGATATGATTCCTTTACAAACTGGCCAACCTGGTAAATGGTAACAGTTTTTCCAGGATTAGAAAGCATCCAATCGTTCATAGCTACTCGGTATCTAGTCTTAAATGGACCGTATACAGAAACATCCAACGGCTGCAGCTTATGACTGCAGTGAGGTGGAAATGTCAATATTATGATGTGATTTTTGCGGGCATATTCAACTACACTCAAATTAACGTGAGAACTGTGATTATCCATCACAATCAATGCTGGGTTGTCGGCTGCAGGTCTCACAATAGCTGTAAAATGATCAAGAGCCTTCAAAAAACAGTCTTCCGTCATCCATCCCGATATATGTGCCAAACCTAGAGCTCCTGGTGGCCCATTACTCAGCATACTATCCTTAAAGTTAACCCTAGGAAAAACAAATACTGGTGGCAGAAACCCTCCTGAAGCATTGATGAAGAACAGTGTTGTCACCAGTGTTCCTCTTTCTGCTGACGTTACTTGTCCTATCTGCTTGGACCCCCTTTCTCCAATAACTTTCGGTGGATTAGTAACTGTGCTGCAACCAGTTTCGTCTGTATTAAATATCATGTGAGGCAAAAACTTGTACTTTTCATAGACCAGTGCAAGTTTGTCATAAAAAGCGTCAACATTGCTTTTATTGAAACTTGTAGCTCTGGAAAGTGATGTACATTCAGGTTTTCTAACTGACAGATCTTTGTGCCTTGCCATGAACCCTCTAAGCTAGTCCTCACTAGCAACTTTAGTGTCCAGCCAAGTAGTCGGGCATATCTTATTAGCAACAGCGTAATCGTAAGCCAACTTTTTAGTTTGATTCCTTGTGAGACCATAGCACATTTTAGAGGCAGTTTTTAAGTAATCAGCTAGTTGTTTTTCGTGCTCAATTGAAAAAATCCTTTTATTTCCTATGTTGGGAAAATGCTTATATGCCAAGTCACCGGATGCCCGAACTTTTTTGACAATTTTAGCTAAGTATGCCCGTGATATGTTAAAAGCTAAAGCAGTTTTGTTTATAGATTGGTTCTGAGCTATAACCTCATTTACCGCCTCTTCTATTGTTGAAGAACTTGGTCTAATGCGTGTTTTTTTAGGACGGTTGAGCGGTTCCGAAGACATTTTTGAATCTGGAATAAATTCAGATATTATTGCAGCATTTTATTGCAGTCATGGAGGAGCCGGGTATGAAAGAGCCGGCTTTTTCATTACTATTTTGGATGGCTCTTTCATAAAAAGTAGTCAAAACTACTATAACTTCAAAAATGAACAGGACATACTGAGACAATATTAAAAATGAATACTCGATTACGAAAGTCAAATATATGCACATTATTCTTATATAAACAACTAAATGGTATAATGCAGAGAATCAGAATCAATTCAAAAAGAAAAACAACTTAAAACTTACTTTTTGGTGCAGATTTTTTCGTTACGCTCCTGATCCGCCATTGAGAGTCGGTGAACTAAATTTTTTTTGTGGGTGACATGTGATCAGTATTGCCAACCAAAATAATGTTCAGTTTGATATTCGTTCAAAAACTTTCCGAAAAAATTAACGTGGCTCCTTCAAAACATGGCTCTTTC
>SJJU01005777.1:0-15378 GCA_012932125.1 Conopomorpha cramerella | reverse complement strand
CAAAAGTGTCTAGGGATCAAGAACATTTTTAGCTCTAAAAAAATCTAATTTTATTTAAATCAAATCTAATCTTCTGGATTGGTCTCCTACCTAATTCCCCATGCCTGTATCAATGACTTATCACCACATTTTGAATTAATTATGCATGAATTCAGTTTTTGTAAAATAAGGGAAATTTACTGCATATTATATAATGTACTTGATCCCTAGACACTTTTGATGTGTGTAGTTACTACCTAATAAAATCATAAGTATAATCCTATACCAAAAACCTAAATTCAGCATCAAACATGCATTCTAAAGCGTGCATTGCGCGTCACACATAGGTGCCCCTATGTGTACGGAGAGATAGGTGTCGTGACATGTTTTACTGCACTGCAGTGCCCTCCTTAGCTGGATATAATGGAGTTGGAAATTCCTACCCTCTTTCGTACGTAGCAACGCGGCCAAACACTCCACGCTCGCAATATTTCTACCTCATATTGCCGGCCCAAGTGTCGCCCTCTGTGTGCAATAAACTGTAAGTTCCATGCCACTGTGCAACTATGAAAATTACCTATCTGCGTACTACAGGGTATGTATATATACAGAGTGATGGAGTCTGTAACACGAGCAAAACATTGAATTATTTATTGCAGTATAAACCAGTGGCCAAGTTCGTTAGTGTTTTACGTAAAACGTTTCGCTCTGAAAAAGTTTTATAAAAGTTTTAACAAAAAAATGCTTGTCTGTAAAGTCGGTGTACAGATGGTAGATCGCGATATAGGTATATACGTAGATAGATTTGACATACAACTGACAAGTTAAGTTGAGCTTTGTGTATCTTCGAAATAGCAATTCCGCCATTAATAGTAAGGTCTGTAAAAAGATATGAGTGGTCTGTATCATCAAAAGATTTTACACTTCACGCCTTTTAATCCCAAACCAGAGGCAGTTGTTAAGCAAATGCCCACGGTATTTAACCCTCCAAGCGTATTTAACCCAACGTGACAGGGGATAAGCTCATCGTCGTTATAGGGTTTACACACCTTGTGATGTGCGGGTTCCATCACGATGTTGTCCTTCACCGTACGAGCGTTGCGTTGCGTACTGCGACTCTGAAAAAAGTCCCATTGGTACACGTCCAGTAGTACCTCCCGATTGCCGATAGTAAAGTATCCGACCAACTAGACCACAGACGCTCTCTTTATTTCTCTTTTGAGGTATAAAAATGAGTAAGAAAGTTGTAGGTAGTTTATAAGTTGGACATTTTGAAGTTGTCCGCCCAGTTGAAACATTGCGAACCGGGCGGCCACACGAAAACTTGACATCGAGTGGGTTTAGAGAGGTTTTTTTTTTATAAAACGTGAATATGATTGATTGTCAATAGGAACAAATTGGTTCAACGAGATAATGGCAAATTGGTTTATTAACTATTCTTGGCGTTTTATAAATCTGGTATCTCTATGTGTAGATACATTGTTTTTCAGTGAGAAAGTGAATAACATGTCCAAAAAGCTAAGTCCATTTTTGCAAATTCTGATTGGAGATATGCAATTTTGAAGAAAAAAAATTGTTTTTGATTTCCATTAAATAATGGAGATTTGTAGTATCTGCCTACCCCTCTGGGAGACAGACATAAGTGCATGTATGTTTAATAAGGGATTTGCATAGTTTTTTTTTTACTTTTATTATCCAAGATAAAGCGTTTCTTCAACATTTTAAACGAAATTCGCGACATAAAAACAACCTCAAATGCATGCCTCAAAGTAGTTGAAAGATTTCATTCTGTCTTTGTCATACCGGCTAAAAAAGAAAGTGACATTTTGCGACATAAGTAGCACTTGCCTTTTGAAAGCATTTCAGAATATGTCTATTTGGCCTGTATTTACATGTGGATGCCAGTTAAGTTTCTGCCTTGAGCGGCGGAAACTTTAGTGATACATGAATTAATATTTAATTTTATTTAGATCACAAAACAATCAGACGATAAGGTTAACGTCACATTTTGCAAACTTACCATTGTCAATAATTGTACATTTGTGATGTACAGTGTGCAATAAGTGGGACGATATCCAGGACAGCCTCAACCTTGTAGTTTTTTTATTACTTCTTTTTATAAATTTTATGTGACAAATGTGATTAACGACTTTTGACAATACAGTCCAATAAGAGCAAGGAAGAAGTTTCATTTTGGGGAAAAACAGATATTGATTTCTCTCCGCTACATTTTTGTCATTCATTCATGTTTCTGACATCACGCAAGGCACACCATAACGTGTAACGTGTTTTTATTATTTCCTTTACGAGTCAGGGGCCTGTTTATTAAACTCGACAATTGTCAATTACTATGACAATTCTGTGTACATTGCGAAGACGGAACGGAATTGATGAAAAACATCAAATGAAAATCACGCAATGGACATAGAATTGTGATAGTCATTGACAATTGTCGAGTTTATTAAACAGGCTCCGTCGTTACCATATTTGCGCAACGATACGTTGACATTTATTTATTTATTTCATTTCATTTAAACTTAATGTATCATTACATTCATTTTTTTCGTTTAAAATGTTACATTAAAATGTTACTTGTACTATGTAAACGAAATTCGCCACATAAAAACACCCTCAAATGCATGCCTCAAAGTAGTAGAAAGATTTCATTTTGTCTTTGTCATACCGGCTAAGAAAGAAAAGTGACATTTTGCGACATAAGTAGCACTTGCCTTTAGAAAGCATTTCAGAATATGTCTATTCGGTCTATATTTACATGTGGATGCCAGTTAAGTTTTACCTTGAGCGGCGGAAACTTTAGTGATACATGAATTAATATTTAATTCTATTTAGATCACGAAACAATCAGACGATAAGGTCACTTTTTGCAAACTTACCATTATAAAAAATAAAAAAAAAAATACACTTCACGCCTTTAATCCCAAAGAGGGGTAGGCAGAGGCATTTGCTAAAGCAAAAAAAATGTACATTTATAATGTACAGTGTGCAATAAAGAGTGGGACGATGTCCAGGACAGCCTCAACTTTGTAGTTTTTTTATTAGTTCTTTGTATAAATTTTATGTGACAAATTAACGACTTGACAATACAGTCCAATAAGAGCAAGGAAGAAGTTTTATTTTGGGGAAAAACAGATATTTATTTCTCTCAATTAATTTTTGTCATTCATTCATGTTTCTGGCATCACGCAACGCACACCATAACGTGTAACGTGTTTTTATTATTTCCTTTATAGCCAGGGGCCTGTTTAATAAACTTGACAATTGTCAATTACTAAGACAATTCTGTGTACATTGCGAAGACGGAACGGAATTGATGAAAAACATCAAATGAAAATCACGCAATGGACATAGAATTGTGACAGTCATTGACAATTGTCGAGTTTATTAAACAGGCCCCGTCGTTACCATATTTGCACAACGATACGTTGACATTTATTTATTTATTTCATTTCATTTCATTTAAACTTAATCTATCATTACAGTTATATTCCAATTCGATAGAGAAAGGCATTTAACACAATATCTTTTTTTTTAAATAACACAAAACAAATTAAACAAAACAAACTTAATAGGTGTACTATTTAAAAAAGAAATAAGGGTACATTCACAATAATTTCAAAAAAATAAAAAATAGGCACAAAAATATTAAATATAAAATAATAACAATTCATTATAGCATAACACTTTCAGCGTTACTATTGTGAACTGACATACGCGCATCATGGCCAGCTCTATCCCATTTAAGCTGCACCGCTTTAAAAGCTACAAAGCTACATCCATAATGTTTGTTTATCTCTCTCTAGCGTGTTTTTACACGAAGAAATACATCGAGAAATTCCCTAAATACGACTGTACACGTACGCATTCAGTGCGACTGGAGTACTTGTAGAAATTCTCAAAATAACGTGCACGAACTCTCATCCACATTGTTATGAATGAAGTTTCTTTACGTCTTTAGACACCGTTAAAGCTCAAAGCTCACGGCACGAACTTTACCAAGTCGTCTATTCTAAGCTTATCCGAGCTCTTTTGCTTGCATCTGTCTTTCACAGTCTCCAGAGTTCCTACTTGTTTAGGGACCACAATACAGCGTCCAGTGTACATTGAGCTGGTGTTGCCTACTGTGTTGTATTGGAGATGAGTTCAGTGTATTAAAGTTAGTGACGTAATATTTACATGAACTTAGTCAGTGACTCGTCGTATTGATGCAGCAACATGAAGTTGTGGGATTCGGTGATATAGTTTACATAAAGTTACGATTTGCTTTTACTTAAGTGCTTACTTATGAAAAAAGTTTGGCAATTCATTAATTTCAGTGCAGTTGTTGTTACTGTGGCACAGTGTATAAATTATGTAAGTTAGAACAAGGGTTATTATGTAGGTTTTCTATACAGGTTGATGCGGAAATAGCATTTTTAGTCGATGTCTACTGATTTTCTAAACTCTTCTACAAGGGTTTATGTCAAGGAAAAAACAAAGCACAACCCGTTGATCGAGTGTGTGTATAGAAAATTGACATCTGCTGAATTTGAGTCGGAGGACATCCTGTATAAATCTCAATAATAATAATATAACCCGAACTGTTTTTACTTTGTTATCTGTTTGTTTTTATCAGTGAAACTGTTTCGGGGCGAAAACTATTATTTATTACTAGCTCGTGCACTTGCGTTTTATTTTCGTTCCTTCGTCAAGTAGCTTTTATTGGTTACAAACATCCATCCATACAACGCACGCAACGGAAGCCCTGAAGGATGAATCATTTTTCCCGTTTTTTTTCACACTTTCCATTATTTCTTCCTACCTAATAGTCGCAGCGTGATGTTATATAACCTAAAGCCTTTCTCGATAAATGGCATATTCAACACAAAAATATTTTTTCAATTCGAACCTGTAGTTCCTGAGATTAGCGCGTTCAAACAAACAAACTCTTCAGCTTTATCATCATCAGCCACATAACGCCCACTGCTGGACGAGGGCCTCCCCCAAAGAGATCCGTCATTTGGGGTGAAATGCCAGTAATCGCCACGCTTGGCAGGCGGGTTAGCGATCGCAGTGGTGTTGTTGTTTAACTCACAGAGAGCGCTGCTACCCGTTCTCTGGAGAGCTCCCTCGACGGGAAAAGTTGGGCTGGGGTGGTGACACATGTATTAACCTAACCTAACCTAACCACACCACTCTTCAGCTTTATAATAGATAGCATTACATATCGCCGTATTTGTAACCAAACTTTTCAGTTTCTTTAAAGCGTAGCCGATGACACACGAACAATTTATGCCCAGACCGACTTATTAATGTTACGTGTTTCTCACAGACACCAAAACTCGGATGGGTCACCCTAAAAAACAAAAGCATTTAAGAAGCAAAAAGCCTCCTTTATCTAGTTCTAATAATGGAACGATAAAAGGTGACTCAAAAGCACTATGCGAAAGCTTATAACGAAGTTTGATTATGTAGGGTCTAATGCACGCCTGTGTATGCAATGCAGCAGCGGGGGGCGACGCAGACCAAAGCGATATCGGCCGGCCCCAGTGACGGTCGAATGCAATTTACGGCTCTAAGCCGGATCAAAATCCGGACCTGCTGATCAATTACGGCTTCTGGCCTTTTTTGCAGGTGTGCTTCCATTGGAATATGATGAAAATTGTTCATGTTGTTGTGGCAACACTATCCTTGTGTGACAAATAAATACGTAGGATTTATTATTTTTTTTACAACTAGCTTACCCGGAAATCTATGTTTTTCCATTATACATCGCTAGTGGATGTCCTGCGATTAATTTCTATTAAAAAAATAAGAAAAGAGTTAAACTTTCAAAACTTTAATTATTTATTTTAATGTATTGTTTAGGAGAAAGTGGCCAGTTATAAAAAGAGTCCCAGTTTCAGTGTAACCCTCGTATTCGTAAGTGACTCTCAAAATACGTGAGAGAACTACATCACTACAGATATTCAGTATAGTTTAAAAGCTAATGAATAGTTCAACGTGTGTTAATTGAAGGTTTTAATAAATAAAAAATTAAAATAAATACTTCAAAAATATTTTTACTCTCAAAAATCTCCTTGCAAATAAATGCCCACGGTTCACCAAGCGTATTTAACCCAAATAAACCCGTAAGACCCGGATACCATGAGGATCTGGAATAATAATAACAATATCTCTTACGTGATTGCCGAATTTAAATATTTAGGGTGTCTATATTGTTCATAAAACACTAAAAAAACACTAAAGAACCGCCTTCAACCATGAAAAGTTGACATATGTTTGGTTTTCTCATGGATCCCATTGTCTGAAATTAACCAAATTTAAATGGGACCAAACTGGAGACATCCGCTTTCAAATAAAAAAAATAATCATGTAAATCGGTTCACCTGGTCAAAAGTTTTGTAGGTAACAAACATAAAGAAAAAATACCGACGAATTGAGAACAACCTCCTTTTTGAAATCGGCAAAAAAAGAATTGGAAATAAGATATAAACTTATCGTCCAAATATCGCTTTTAAACACCAAACAATACGGGACATCGTAACCCTACCATTATCATAATAAGTGCACGGTGTCCAGCTTTCATTTCCGACACACAGGCAGCAAAGAAAAACTTTTTGAACCCGCCGTCCAACGGTGATAGATCACTCCACCGTTCGCGGACTTGCGCACAGATATCGCCGAGTGATGTATTGTGAAAACTTGCGCCACCGGCGTCGCCCCGTTTTCAAAAGCCCAGCCATTGACAATCGTATTCCATTTTTGAAGTTGGAATGAAATGTATTCACCGCATTCTAGAAGATTCGACTTGCAACAGGGATCTTTTGGCGCGCGAGCGCTGAATGCGTAATATAATTTCTTATCACTCCTGTCGTGTATTTCTTCCTGTCGTGATTTGTGTCAAATGCGATTTGTTGCTGTGTGACATGGTACATTTTACATTTTAACCGCCATTATCTATACTAATATTATAAAGAGAAAAGATTTGTATTTTTGTATGTAACGAATAAACTTAAAAAGTACTGGGTACCGATTTTAATAATTCTTTTTCATTAGAAAGCTACAATATGACTGAGTAACATAGGCTATAATGTTCATCCCTAAATTCCCCTAAATTCTAACACCGCGCGATAGTCTTATATATCAGATACAGATATATATCAGACCAGTGATTTTAAAGTCTATGGTATTCAGAACAGAATAAAGAATCAGGAAAACAAGATGTATCATTTGGCGGTTATAATGTTAAAGGGTAGATATATTGTCGGGAAGTAACAATACTAAGCTAAAAACAAAGGTAATCTGTGCGCGGTTCATAAAAAAAACGTACCTAGTCATAAAATTCAGATCAACAAGCCAGTATCCCAACCATGTACTATTATAGGTTTAGGTATAGATGGTGTTCTGCGTGTTTGTCTGGGAAACGGGCGTGACGTATGTTTTTTTTTATTTTTCTTACCATACTGCCTGATGTTAGGAAGCGATGTGGTCTACGATAGAGCACATTTGTGAGCGCGCCGCGCACGACCCGCTTTTGGTGTGCCGGAGACATAAATCTTACAGGTGTCTATAAAATAACACACTGTTTTGTACTGTGAAAAATTAGCACGATCGTATGAAAAATTACCCTTGGCTCAATTTATTTGCTGTCCAAAGAACATAATTACGCATACAATAGTCTGATGGTCTTCAAGTCGCGGGTAAATAGGTACCTAATGTACAAGTGTGCTCCATCATAAGCCACATCGCTGCTTAACATCAGGCAGGATGGTTGCAAACGCTTGTTCATTGTGTTTAAAAAAATCTGATTTTTAGGGATCAGTATGAGAGAGTGAGAAATTGGCTGCTCTTTTAATTGTCTTTTATTGTCTGTAATTGTTGATGTTTACCGAAAAAAAAGATATTAGTATATTTTTACCTCGTTTTAACGCTAGAACACGATATCTAGGTATTTTCGATCATCACTGGAATATTTTTCTGTTAATATTAAAAAGACATCTAGGACAGGTAGAAGTCATTCAGGGCTTCTTTTATTGCAAAGTGGACTATTATGGCTTAGAATAAAACTTCTTTATTTATGCAAACGGGAAAAAGACACAATCTTGATATTTTTACGGCGTCGTTTTGTTCAGAGCTTTAAAGCCCATGTTTTCCACGTAGAGCTTTTTATTGCGGTTTGAGCGGCAATTATTTGGGATTGTGCTTTAGACTTTGGGGATTCGAACCGCGAAATTCGACTTTAATGACAGGTAATTCTCTTTATGGGATTAACTCTTGTCGGTATAGAACGAATTTATGTTATTAAGTGTGTCTAGTATGTCAGTACAGGAAGCTATTGATAGCTTTCATATGTAATAAGGTTCAAAAATAAAAAAATACTAATTACACTCAAGCTCTTCTATACCGAATCGTGACAGAGGCGTGAATTAATGTATAGACTATTTATTGCACATTGTACATTACAAATGTAAATAAAAACAAAAGGCAACGCAGGAAAGAATGCAAAATGCGACTCTATCGCTTAGAGCGGTTTCTTCCAGGTAACCTAACTATTTGCTAAGCAAAATAAATGCTCACAGATTCAGTCAATGTAACAAGTGGTGTGTCTATTCCAGTTATAGACTTCACATAATTATACAGGGTGGCCGGTAACCGGTGCAATTCCTTTTAAGGTGTGAAAGTACAGCTCATTTGCAGCCTAATGTGGACGGAGGCCCTACCCGATTTTATTTTAAGATATTGACTATTTTGAGATTTAAAGCAAAATCCCCCATTTTCGATATATCATAGTAAAAAACTACCATAACCCTTATTATTTTGCAATTTGTAAACAAATATGGAATATATAATAATCAACAACTCAAAGAAATCATACCAATCAATAAAGCATCATAAAAGCAGTTCAGTTATGGGAGAACGTTTAAAAGAAAGTTTAAAAATTAAAAAGTCTTTTATTTCAAAGTAAAAAAAAATTATTAACTTCCTTAGTTCCCTTCTAATAAGGTACAAAAAGTGTGCCAAAACACAGCAATCACCTGATTTAATGCTAATACACCTTTAATATGTGGGATTTCATGTCCCTTTGAATTGATCAACTCTCACGAAACCGTTGACATACCTACTGCAGAGAAAATATTATATCTTGGTAGACGTCGAACGGGAAATCAGATCCGATACTTCTATTACTCCGACAAAAACGTCACAACCGTCAGCTCTAAATCATGATTAGCACGGTACTTAAAACGATACAAATCAATAGGTTTGCTTTTTATATCGTAGCAAAATTATTTACAAAAAGCTTCCTCCATTACTAACACAACTGGAGCTCTAGTATCCGCAAATACTCTTCACGCTCCGCACGATTGCGATGGTAGCTAAATAAACAGCAATGAGCTCTGCCCACCCCTGGCAGGCGGCCAGCTGAAATCACTGACTCTGCTAATTGTCTCAACTGTATAGACAAAGACGGTGAAGAAATGAGGCCACTTTTAGTTTAGTTCTAGATATATGAGCAACAGATGTGAGAGTGTATAGTGAGGTTTCAATGTCCAGAAACAGGTTTGAAGCTGGTAATTCCTGGCATATCGTGACCGGCATATCTCCAGCCATAATCCTCACGTTTTTAAAATTGACACAAACTATTATGGTTTTCTATAATGCCAAAAATAGTCAATAAATAGCATAGTCGAAGTAAACTATAACTCACTAAAGGTCACTCAGAGAATTATATTTGAAGATATCACTGGATGATGTGCACATTAAAAATGCTGAGTTATCGAAAAAAGTTTTTTTAATAAAGTTACATAATACGACTTTCATAAACACATTTCAGACGCATAAACTATAGTTATAACACCGAAAGTATGATTTGTGATGTGATTTTTTTTTATATAGAAGGTTCTTGATCCTTAGACACATCAAAGGATCAAGAACATTTTTAGCTCTAAAAAAAATCTTTTATTTAAATCAAATCTAATCTTCTGGAATGGTCTCCTACCTAATTCCCCATGACTGTACCAATGACTTATCAAGACATTTTGAATAAATTATGAATGAATTCAGTTTTTGTAAAATGTATTCTTGATTGCAATCTTCTAAAATGTACTTGATCCCTAGACACTTTTGATGTGTTTGATGTGTGTATTTCAATTTATGGACTGAAACGAATAAAAACGGCGTTTTTGTAGTGTTTAAATATGTAGATTATGCCCCGGGCATATTTATCATTACCTATCCCGGTGGCGGCGAGGTATCCGATCTAAGTATAAAGGATCTCTGTGTAGACATTACGAACAGAGGTTTATGTAGGTACCAGTAAGCATGAAAGATATCTTAAAATATCTCTTTTATTTCAGCAATTCGTCGTTAAAATTTAAGGAATAAATCTCAAAAACAATTACGATCATCGGCGGCAGTTGGACGATAGAGGAGTGTTGCTAAGTACTTTTAGACTTGAACGAACTTTGGAGTTCGTTTTGAGAGCGCTTTAAGAGTCAGTGGGTTTTTAAAGTTACGGAATAAAATAATTATTAGTCTGCCGTTCGACGTGCCTAGTGAAATGTGTAATAATACATAACGTCATGTAAATTCTCTCACAGGGGTAGTCAGAGACGACCTTCATCTTATACAATACTAACATATCTTTTTATCTTTTCCACAGTAACTCTCTTTCCTTTTTTAGTGGTTTTCAAACACGTCCCATGTGGAAAATAAGAACTGTCATCCTGTAGTCTACCCTTACCTCAGATTAAATAGTAAAAACCTATACGTTACGAGCTTCTGTGGTCGAGTGGTCGGGTACTTGTTACGGGTTAGAGTCCTGCTGCACAGGATGTGTCCCAATGGGACTCTTTTTCAGAGCTTATGTAGACATAGCCACGCTCGTACGGTGATGGAAAGAGCCCGCATACCAGAAAGAGTGTGAACCCTATAACCGCGATAGGCTCTTCCCCTATTTTCATCATCATCATATGTATTCGTCCACTGCTGGACATAGGCCACCCCCTATTACATTGGGTTAAATACGCTTGGTGAAACGTGCGCATTTCCTTAGCAAGTACCTTTGCAAGTGATAACAATAACACTTATATTGGACTTTTTATGTCCCCAGGAATGTTAATGAAAAGTGAACGGTTCGTAAAAAAATATC
Source organism: Conopomorpha cramerella (assembly GCA_012932125.1). Taxonomy (NCBI): domain Eukaryota; kingdom Metazoa; phylum Arthropoda; class Insecta; order Lepidoptera; family Gracillariidae; genus Conopomorpha; species Conopomorpha cramerella. The sequence continues at coordinate 4,250 of SJJU01005777.1, read as the reverse complement.
TTGCAAATTTCCGGAATGTTAAAAAGGTGGATTTTTCAAAGAAGGAAGTAGGGTACCAACCTCCTTTAGCTGAAGACGGAATAATTTACTCGAAGGTAACTTTACCTTATTTTTAACAGCCAGCTAACTCTAAATTTAGTTATTCCTTTACGAAAATATTAAAGTAATTGCTGTTTTTTTAAGTTCAATGAATATAATTTTGTTTTTCCTTTGAAATATATTTACTACAGAAGATGGAATATTGATGGATCATTTATTCGGAAAATTTTATTGCATATTTTGTAATTATCTCACAATTACAGGTTTACAGTGGGTAAAAAAAGATTACGGCTTTCTATTGTTCAGAATCCTGGGACCGAATTCTTCAGAAATTACGTCTTTCTCAGTCAAACTCGATTAACTGATTAGTGCTTTGTAAAAGCTTTTATTTAAATTGCAATGCATGTATGTAAGGATGTTCGGGTGGAATCTTGCAACTCAATTTTGAAGCTGATGTACTCAACCGATTGAGCTGAAATTGTGTATGTATTGGGTTTGGATGACAATGCATGGTATACTATGTGACGTTTTTCAAAATCCAACATGGCGGCAGTTACAAGATGGCGGACTAACTATTTTTAATGCACCCCTACAATATGGGTATTAAATGAAAGATCTTGTTAAGTACAACTCGAAAAATGAAGTGGCACTTTCCGAAATCCAACATGGCGGCGGCACTTATTACGTACTAGAGGAACCTAGTATGGGATCGTGAGCAATGGAAGATGGTTGGAGAGGTCTTTGCCCAGCATTGGGACACCATAATAGGCTTAGAAAACAAGGTTAGGATTAACCTAACTTAACCGAAACTAACTTAATGACTTGTATATGTCCTTGTCGAAGTTAAGTTCGCAACCCATTTCACAGGATGTTCATAGAACGCTTTTATCATTTTTGTAAAATGCTCGACTTAAAATGTGTGGTCGTATATAGCAATAACTTTGCACACTTCTTGGCTATTACAAGGCCTAAGCGCTCAGCTGCCTCCGCTGTAGCACAGCAAGTTACGTAAGTACCTAGCTCGAAGGGTAATAATGGCTAAACCAGGCCCTAAACAAAATTGATGACACTAATAACGCGCGGAGAGGACGGTATTAGCTGTGACCCGTCGACGTATGAATAATAACTACAATTTACAAAGGAAAATAGATCGTATGGTACCTTACTACTTATGTCTTTTTAGGAAAAGTCCCCGGCTTTGGGTTAAAATATCCGAATATAGGTTTTGAAATAACTTGGGACACTGTTAAGCTTAAAGTTTTCACGACTCAATGTTGGGAATGATTTGTTAGCATTTTAAACAGCTTTTCACTTTATTTAATTGGTTATTTCATTGTATCGATGTATAAAATATCGTGAAACATTTTAATGTTTTAATGGTTGTAAAAAGAAACAAAACCTTTTTGTAACTAGGTGCTACCCCGCAATTTATTCGGCCATTCCGGTTGTTTCCGCCTTAAGTAGTGGACTTAAATATATTTTCATCAAATAAAGTCTATTTCTTAAACCAGCTTATAGGTAGGTATATCTTTACGCAGATTTTATTAAAAAACTGTTCAGCAGTCTATATTGTTCTATTTAAACCGAGTTATTGTCACTTTTATACTTGAATAAAGTGACAGTCGATAGAAAAGGACAGCGCCATTCTGAAAATTAGCCTAAGTTATTTTTTACAAAATAATTTCTTAACGGCGATGGGTTCACTCCTTGTCACGTTGGGTTAAATACACTTGGACACAGATCAAATAATACTAGTACAGATACACCATCCCATACATTGATTTTGAACCTCCGTAACTCGGGCACACTTGGTGAACCGTGGGCACCTAGCCTAGCAAGTACCTTTTTCTACCCCGCTTCGGGATTAAAAGGCGTGAAGTGTATTTTTTTTTCTTTCACAAACTAAATAAATAAGAAATGAAAAATCATCCAAGATATATGGGCCGTGTTCCATAATAGCAATTATATCACTGACAGCCCTCTAAAAGTCGTTCCGGAATGTGATGATATCATTGCGTGCGATGTTAGCGAAATTTTTCATTTCGGAATGCAGGGTTGGCGTGGAATTTTGGTAATGCATGTCGTTTGAGTAATAAACGACCGTGACTTTTCTTCCACATTTTTACGAATTCCAGTGTTTTAGTCATAAATGTGTACAATTATTAAGCGATCTCAAAAAAGGGGTCTTTGTCAATTCGACCGTAAAGCTTTTTTATGTTTGTTTATGAACCGATTTTGAATGAATACATTTCCATCTTAGCCCCCCATGACAAGGAAATCAGAGTTTGATGATGGCAAACTTATCGAGGGAAACTTTAAAATTCGTATGGGTGGTTAACTAGTAATTTCTGAAGTCGATTCTTTTTAAACTGTTTTATTTAGCTCGATCCGTACGCTATTTATTTGTTTGGTTTATTTAAAATAAATTAGAAATTGAAATTTAAGTACCTTCCTCTTGTCACATTGATCTGAAATTTGGTACACAGCTTTAATTCTGCCTTTAACCTTTAATACGCTCCGATTTTATTTTTATGTCTGATCAATACCTAATGACTAGAACCCACCAAATATTTTTTAGCTTTTAGTATATTATCTTCATGAATACCTTTGTCGAATGTAGTAAGTGGAAAGATGTGCCATGGTTCGTTTTGTAAGGGTTACGAAGTTGTTCACTAGATGGCGTTGGTAGTAATTCTGAATGGCGCTATCGATATATCAAACGGTTGGCATATATACCGAGAGGTGATATTTTTTGGAATATACTCATACTCATATAAACACAACTGGAGGTTTTATTTACTACGGAAAAATCCTACCGCGCCCTTGGGGACCTGAGTTATCGTTGTACAACCTTTCTATTCCGATAAAACCGTTTAACAAAAAAAGTTATTTTTAACCGACTTCAAAAAAGGAGGAGGTTCTCAATTCGTCTGTACTTTTTTATGTTTGTTGCTTCATAACTTTCACCTGGGTGAACAGATTTGGATGTTTTTTTTATTTGAAAGCTGGTGCTTCCCGTTTGGTCCCATATACATTTGGTTCAGTTCCGACAATGGCATCCATGAGAAAACCACATATGTCACATTTTTTGGTTAAAGCCGGTCCTTTTTTTAAAAAAATAAAAATATAACTAGCAAGCTCAATCCAAAATGCACATAATTAATTTAGAGATACCTATATTCTAGTGGCGTATAATAAACCCTTACTGACAGGACGGCTCCGTTGGTGTAGTAGTCAACACGTCTGTCTCTACTCCGCAGGGTCGTGGGTTCGATTCCCACCGCTGACTTTAGGTGATGAGCTTTTAAGTACTTGTTGGACGTTCTGGGTGTTTTATTTATATGTATATGTATGTATTTCTAAGATGAAACAAAGTTGTCTGATTTCCATAACACAAGTGATGTAGCTACTTACCATGGGATGAAGGCATTGCATGTGTTGTTGTAAAATATTTATATCTATTAGTGGCGTGCACTGACTTTAACCACAACATGACACATCCGACCTTATGCTCCTGAAGTCGAAATTTTTAGTTTTCATTTCACTCAACATCATCATCAGCCACATGAAGTACACTGCTGGACGAGGGCCTCCCTCTAATGATGTCCATGATCATGTGGGTGGAAATGCCAATAATCGCCACGATTGACAGGCGGGTTGGCGATCGCAGTGGTGTTGTGGTTTAACTCACAGAGAGCGCTGCTGCCCGTACTCTGGAGAGTTCCCTCGCTCGCCTCTTACGACTCCCACGGCAGGAATAATTGGACTGGGGTGGTGACACATGTATTCTATTCACTGTCACTATCTGGAAATTCATATACACTGTTTTGATTATTTATATTGTAAGTCCTATTAACTTTATTTACAACTACGACATTAATAGGTTATTATTATTATTTTATTGTTTTATTATACACTTCACGCCTTTAATCCCAAAGAGGGGTAGGCAGAGGCACTTGCTAAGGCAAGTACCCACGGTTTTCCAAGCGTATTTAACCCAACGTGCCAGGAGGTGAGCCCATCGCCGTTATAGGGTTCACACACCTTGTGGTGTGCAGGTTTCATCACGATGTTGTCCTTCACCGTACGAGCGTTGCGTTGCGTACATAGGCTCTGAAAGAGTCCCATTGGTACACGTCCAGTAGCCGGACTCGAACCCGGGACCTCCCGGTTACAAGTCAAGGATCCGACCAACTGGACCACAGACGCTG
>SJJU01005775.1:0-13436 GCA_012932125.1 Conopomorpha cramerella | reverse complement strand
ATATAAAATAGATTAACGATTTAAAATAGATTAAGTATTTATTCGAAGCTAATATCACTTAATATTTTGTTACCATTTGAAAATTAATGAAAATATCGCGAACTAAAAACGTAATTTGCTCTTCACAGTAATGAAATTTATTGAGGTTCAATCAATTATAATTTTAATCAATTCAAGTGATAATTATTTTATGTAAAACTGCCACTGATACCGGGTGACTTCGGGCTCATGACCCGGACTAAAATTTTCTAGCTCAGAAAGTTATAGCGATTCCAACAGTATAGTTATTTTTGTGACTGAGACATTTTTAAATTTGTTTAAATGTATCTTTTTTATCCAACATTTACAACAAAATGTATGGTCACACAAACATTTATAACAAAAAAAAAATACTTTGTTCAAGAAAGGGAGTGTACCAATTGAATCGCTGTGATTTGCTGAGTAAGAAAATATTGTTCCGGATCATGACCCCGAAGTCAGCCTGTATAAAAACGATGCCTCTTTTTTCTAAATACACTCCTGAGCAAAAATTCCGGGTCACGCATAATGAGACATTTTAAAACTCATTTTCCACTATGACTTGGACGTAGTTACACAGAATCTATCCACACTTTGCCCGAAATTGAGTTAGCTATACCAGGGTGCTAAGTTAAGACATGTCCATCATATAAAAAAAAAACATTTATACAAAAACTTTTTTGTATAAATGTTTTAAAATAGGTTGTAGTGAAAGTTCACTACAATTCTATGTAGGTACCCCACTATTTTTATGTAGGTACCCTGACTAAATCCACATGTATGGCGGGTCAATAGCGCATCCAACTTTAAAGCTCAATATTTCCGAAGTAACTTTTTGTGGATTGAGTCCTTTCTGTGTAACTATGTCCACTTAAGAGTAACTACACACTACCACTTTCTGTGCCGATTGTCAATCAGAGCATTACCTAACTAAATACGACGTGAGATTTTTTTCAATATTAATTGGAATTATTACAAAAAGTTTCGTTCAAACATTGCTTTGATTGAGGATTGACAGCGCCGAACACCGTAGCGTCATCTTTTGAGAAAATATCAAACTAAATTATTAAAATAAAAATGCTTCATTATGTTTCAACACATATCAATGTCTCGCAATGTGCAAAACTGTTTTTAACTCAGTAGTTTTAACGCACCCACTGTACTCGGAGAGCGACAGATTATTTTAAACTCTATTTTTCTTGGTAATAAAAGTCATAAATAATTAAAGAGTTAGTATTCACCTGGGCGTTAATTGGTTAAAGACAATAAAATAGCGAAAGAGTATTATTGTCTTGGATTAAATATTACTACTTTCAAATAATATAACTTATTGAAGTTGTATACTTAAATGACCCCAACATTTTTCACACGAGTGTATAGTAATTTCTCTATTCGTAAGATCCTAACAAAATAGAACTTCTATACAAACAATAAGCACAGATTACATAACCATCGTTGTCTGAAATTGGTGTATTTCACATTACCCGTATTTTTCTACAAACTATTGTAATTCATTTATTACTTATTCACATTTGAGTAATTAGCTATTTATCACACATACGTCATATATCAAGCCCGTCCATGACTTCTTCAGCTTCAGCTCGCAAATTCTCCACTTTCTCTATCAACAACATCTGCAACAAAATAACAAACAAATAAAAAAAAAACATTAAAAAAAATCTTAAGTAACTAATTCACATTTAAAATACAAATAGTCTTCAATTGTATGACTGAACAATGAGATTGTACGAAAATCAACATTATTTATGAACATTTAGAGACGATATTTTAAAAGAAAAACTAGAGACGGCCTTTGAAGCAGAAATAGGTCAAGATCATGGACTGATTATTGTTGGACTGGGTCTTGGAGACAGCTATTTCTAGTTTACAACGTACCACGTTTTTAAGAAATTTTATTTGTTTAAAAAATATAATGTAACCCGCACCTGTATATTTCAATTTCTTGAGTTTGAGTCAACCTATTTGTTTACGATTGCATTGTGACAGACGTTTTCCTGTCCTAACTATGAGTATTCATTTTGTATTAGTATAATTTCATGTGCGATTCCCTTTTTTTCATAAGAATATAATATTAATTTAACACTGACCACCAAAATATCCATGTGACATTGCACAGTCGGGAATTCGGTTTACCGCGCTATGATTAAAGGTACGAATAAATATCATTAGGCATGCTCACGCGAGAGCGCACGATGGGTAGTTGCGTTACACACAGTGCACAGTTTGTCTGTATGTAGACGATGAAGTCCATGAACCTAACCATGACCTGACCAGACCAGAGTGCAAAAGGACCCCGAGCAATGGTCGTAGAAACGTTTCTAAGACCACTGCTCGGGGTCCTTTTACACTCAGCAGAGGAAACTCGCGATTTTCGTCCTTATCGCATTTTATTGTCTGAAAGAAAAATGAGTCAACTTGTTCGATTGTAAGTACATATTGTTTTTATCACTATGAACAAGCGTTTCACCACCATTCTGCCTGATGTTAAGCAGCGATGTGGTCTACGATGGAGCACAAATTGTGTGTCGTGGAGTTATTCAGGGACAAGTCTACCACTACCCAAGCCCTACCTGCGTCTCTCGGCGTACGGGCCATTCTCTTGTTTTTCATTCTTTTCAACGCACACGTTTACTTGACTTCATACAAATGATTATCTTTGCCTGTCCCTGTAATCGCGTGTGTCGTGTAGCGTGTAGGCGGTGCGGTGCGGGGGGGTGTGGAGGGTGTACCTTGGCGGCGGCGAGCAGGGCGGCGGCTATGCGGCGCGCGGCGGGCGGCGATAGGGGGCGCAGCGCGCGCGCCAGGGCGCCGGGCTCGGCGCGCGCCACCGCCGCCACGCTGCGGTACCCCGCGCGCACCAGCTGCATGGCCCGGCCCTACACACACATTCATATACTTCACATCAAACAATCCGCCAGCCCCCCTAGCACAGCGCTCCAACAAATAAGTGACAAGACATATAACCCGCTGCTATTTGTTGAAACTAGCTGAGTCGCACGAAGCGTGACATAGCAGCCAATCAGAGCGCGTATTTGCTCTATGTCATATCTTTCTTGACGCGCGTGCTAGGCCTGCTGATTACGATCGGTTCAACACATTGTACTGACCCCAAAAAAAACCCTTTCTCAAAAAGACACACGAGGTCGAGTGTCATTTGATTCTCCACATACGCGAATAGTAATCTTAGTAAGTACCTATAAAATCGATTGTTTTGATAACATTTTTGCGCATCCGTATACTGCGTGTAAAAGGACCCCGAGCAACGGTTTTAGAAACGTTGTTGGGCTCGTCAATATGAACAACTTTTACTATGGCGACAATGCGGGGAAACGCAAAAAAAAAAATTTCATCCCCATACAAAATAGACTATTTTCTGCCTTGAGAGAAGATATTTAATTTTTGTATGTAAATAGATTTTTTTTCATTTCCCCGCATTGTCATATCTTTATTCGGGGTGTTTGTACGCGCAGTATATAGGTCGCGATGTTCGGGTGCAGTGGAGGCGGCAGGGCGTGTGGGTACGTACCCTCTTGACGGCGGGCAGCTCCATGAGGTCCCGCAGGTCGGGCGCGGCGCAGTGCTGGAGGCGCGGGGCCAGCGCGAGCAGCAGCGCGCGGAAGCCCCAGAGCGCCGCCACGCCGCCGCTGAAGCGCGCCGCCGCCGCCGCGCTCGACGCCGCTGACGTCATCAGCGCCTGCACCGCGCCGCGCTCCAACGCGTACCTGACACCCATCACACGCTGCACTCTCATCTCTAATGGGGAATATTCTTTGACGTTTTTTGACAGATTTTCGGGCTTAGAACAGGGCTTATTACTGGGTCACCGTTAGCGGTGGGGTATCCATAACAGATTTCCCCACTTTAAAAAAGTAAAAAAGTTCTCAGGCCGAAAATCTGTCAGAGAAACGTCAAAGAAAATTCCCCAGTTATTGCCACCTTGGGTAGCTATTACATACAATCGTTTTTATGACAGACTCACTTGTTAGCGACGTCGCTGAAGGGCACTTGGTTCCAGAGGTCGTAGAGCGCCAACGCCAGGTAGAACCGCCGCAGCACAGACTCCGACACTGACTACAACAAACACATCGTCATCGTCAGCCCATACTTATCCACTACTGAACATAGGCCTCTCAAATTGCACGCCACTGTGATCTGTTTTTGGCTTTTCGCACGCAACAAATACACAACACTAGAATTACATTAATTTCTTCCTAACATAGACCGCATCACTGGATGCAAGTTCCGTAATTCGTGATTTTCTACTTCGGATTAATATCGAAGTAGCAAGTTACTTTAGCGGTGTGTGACCGCGTAAAATAACGATTGGCAATACCATCTGTGGTCACGAATTCTGATTGGATGTAGTGCGTAACCGTTCTAAGTGCACACAAAAAAAATCTACAGAATACGAAAGGTCCCCGAGCAATGGTCTTAAAAACGTTGTGTCTTAGTAAACGTTGTTGGCCTCGTCAATATGGACAACTTTTACTATGGAGACAGCGTGGACACCAAAAAATTTTCATGTCATCTCCCGAGGCAATTTCTATTTTGGATGGAGATGAAAAATATTTTTTGCGTTTCCCGCATCGTCGTCATAGTAAAAGTTGTACATATTGACGAGCCCAACAACGTTTACTAAGACACCCGGGGTGTTTTTACACGCAGTATAGAAATGAAACGGAAAAAAGTGTTAAAGAAATGAACTCACCGTAATAGGTTTCCCGGTCATCATTCTAATGGCGACTTTCTCTGTGATGCCGAGCACCCGGGCCGTGTGCGCGCACTCCTCGTTCAGTCCGCAGTACTGCACACACAATATACCTACGCTCTAGTACATGGCTAATACCTTCCGCCAGTGGTGTGCACTGGCTTTTACGACAAGGTAGGCAGTAATCCCCAAGGATTGACACCTATGTATAGGTAACTTAGCTTTACGATACATAGGTACCTATCTAGTCACCCACAAAACACAGGACGTCCGTTACCCTATGTCGTGAGTACAAGAAAAAAAGATCTAGCAATAACTCTATTATTAGGTCGGGAAGCCAAAATACTAAGGTAGGCAGTGTCTTTTTGCCTATATGGTGTGCCACTGCCTTCCACGAAAACTTCATCAACTGTTGTTGGACGGGGACCTCCCCCAAAGATCCCCCAAGCGGGTTAGCGATCGCAGTGGTGTTGTGGTTTAACTCACAGAGAGCTGCTGCCCGTCCTCTGGAGAGTTCACTCGGTCGCCACGATGGGACAAGTTGGGCTGGGGTGGTAACACACTACCGTCACTACACGACTGATACGAAAACTTAAATATAATAAAATTGCTATTGATTATTGCGCGAAAGGTACAAATGGCTTTTACAACTACTTACACTTCACTTCACGCCTTTTAATCCCAAAGCGAGGTAGGCAGAGGCACTTAATAAAGCAAATGCCCACGGTTCACCAATCATATTAAACCCAACGTGACAGGGGGTGAGTGGTGGTGACCATGTGGTGTGCAGGTTTCATCACGATGTTGTCCTTCACCGTACAAGCGTTGCGTTGCGTACATAGACTCTGAAAAAGTGTCCCATTGGTCCGGTTACAAATCAAGGATTCGACCAACTGGAGCACATACGCTCAATAACTTACCAACGAGTAATAATGTCTGTAGTCGATCCTGAGCGTCATGCCGTCGTGCGGTGTGAGCAGATAGAGCAGGTGGCAGCTGCCCTGCAGCACCAGCGCCTTGGACGCGGTCTGCAGGTCCTCCAGCAGCCGCCGCGCCGTCGCCAGCTCCAGGCACCCTGGAGGACGCACCACACACCTGATTAATCACTAGCCCCACGGACTACAACAACACTTGCAAGCCGCGTAGCACCTTCAATATGTCCCTTTTCCACCAACATGTATTAAATTTTATATACTTCTGGGTCATTCTTGGTTCCTCTGGCCGGAACAAAATAACATGAAGCGTAGAAACATATAGTGCAGATACTATTACATTTTAATACTGGTTTGTATGACATCGCATGAAAGCGAAACTGTTCTGGCAATACATATGCTAGTTCAAGCATAACGCTGCTCGTAGTCGCCTTATACCGCTATCGACGTGATTGAATTACAGTCGTCTACAAATGAGCCGATCATCGATTTGGCCATGCCCATTATCCATTTCAGAAAGTTGTTCGATTTAAAAAAAACAATGTAGAACGTTTGCCGTCATATTCTTAAAAACTTTGACTGACTTGTTGACGCATAAGAACATAGACTAGTGTGTTAGTATTTAAGGAACATTTGAGCGGCTTTTGAAACCTTCACTAGCAGTGCACTAGCGCTGTTCTAACTTTATGAACACCACGGCAAGAGACTAGTAGTTGGTAGGCAGTGGCGGGCCGTGAAATTTTCATCAGGGTAAGCTGTCTCCTATGAGTAGGTACATACGACACTAAAATAACATTAAGTAGGTACCAATTTTGTGCCAGACTACAAAATATTTCAATAGAAGATCACAACATCAATCACTAGTTTAGCAAAATTAATATCTAATTACGTTACGTCCCAAAATTTTGCTAAGCAGCTGATTCAGGCGCTGTATGCAGAACTGAACAGATCGTTGTGGAATATGCCTTCATCTTCCCAAAGCACTACATAATACCTTAGTCTGCCTAACTAAGTAAATACACTAAAAAAACAATAAACTACCTCATAATACCTTGTGTTTGCTCCAAGTTCAAATAAAAACAATCCCGGCGAAATTCGTCCGCGACTCTGCACTTTTCACTCATATTTAGTTCAGAGAATCGACCCACATTTGTAAACAAACACTTTTACACACAACACTTTCACACCTTAGTCTCCATTTTTGTCTAATTTAATTATTCTATAAAATAAAGGCGCGAATGAACGTACATAACATAACCTAAAACAATGCATACTCCATTGTAAATAAACAATACTTGCAATATGTCAACATGGCCGGCACCTCTCTCGCTCGCTGACACACACTCTTTCTCTGTCGCACATATTTACGCACTGTCATAGCATTCTAGCCCTTATTATTCCAATAATGTATGAAAAAACGCGGAAGAAGCTGCGCTTACGCTGTGGCGTAAGTTTCTCCATATTTTTCATAGTAACGCTCCGCGCTAATAGACCGAGGTGAAATGGATGTATACAGAGAAAGAGAAAAAATAGGAAGCTTGAGGTCTAGCAGCTTCCCCGGGCTAGACGATGCAATGAAGCGGCAACGTCCCATGAATTTGTTTTCGTTGATGCGCTAAATACTGTGTTTTGATTGGTTGAGGCGAAATTTGTGTTACCTATCGATGGAACGATGAGGCAACATTGCACGAATTTGTTTTCGTTGACACGCGGAAGAATAGATTAATGAGAGATTAGTGTTTTGATTGGTCTAGAGCGAATTTGTGTTTTCGATACACATTTTAAATAACCGAAAGTCTGTTATTGATAAATTGCCTAATTTACAGTACCTACGTGACGACTAAATGTGTTATAGATACCTAACTACGCTAATTGTTTTAGTCAATTTGCCAGGGTATGCAGAGCTTATTTGCTTCTATGGACGTACCGCCCCTGTTGGTAGGGTAGGTAACATTTTTAAACGAAAAGTGCATGTGTACTATCTCATAGAACAAAAATAAAAAAAACTAAAATAAAAAATAAAGGTTCTTTTATAATCATCATCATGATCAGCCACATGATGTACACTGCTGGACGAGGGCCTCGTCCAATTATTTCCATGATAATGTTACGTACGTGGGGGGTGAGTACCGATAGAAAAGTACACTATTACGAAAATCAAGAATGACACTTTATTCCGGCACTGTAATTACACAAACTAATTACAATCATTAAACTAAAACCGCTAATAAACACTTTTACAATCACACAATCACTTGTTATCACTCTTTAGTTTTCTCTCTTGATGTTCACTATATCGCTGTTTAGTTGAAACTGTCCCGCCGACTCGATCGTCGCTCTTTATATACCACGGTACACAATCCAGAACATTCGAGTAGGTTCAGGTACATTCTCGAGTCGACTTCTAATAATAATAATTAAATACCTAACCGTCGCGTCGGCCCGCTCGCGTGTTTATACCTACTCCAACAGTAGGTAAGTAGATTTATACCTACTTGTGAGTCGCGTCGACGGCTCGCGTGTTTATACCTACACCCAACAGTAGGTAAGTAGGTGTATACCTACTTGTGGTGAGGTAAGTACTTGTGGCTTCCGAAATATACCACACTTTTCTCGATCTTTCGAGATCCTTCTACTACATTCTGACGCATATAGGCACTGTGTAGTGGTTTGTATGCGTCGACTTGGATACTGGAATGTTCTTTAGGCCTCTCGAATGTTCGACGTACCTCTACGGCATTCTAGCCGTTGTTTCTCGACCCCGGGGCGTAACACTACCCCCTTCTAAAACGTGCTCGTCTCGAGCATGATTATCTCCATAGTATCGGGCCAGCCGGTCGATGTGCACAACCTTGCATGGGCTGCGGTGATTTCTCTGTATGCGATATGTCACATCGTTGATCTTGGTCACCACCTTATATGGGCCCTCCCAGTTTGGTGACAATTTAGGAGACTTTCCCTTTTTACGCAAGGGGTTGTGCAGCCACACCTGCGAACCTTCCTCGAATCCGGATTGATTAGACTTACGATCATAGCGTGTTTTCATCTTGTTACTGGCTTGAAGTCCATTATCTCGAACAAGATTGTGAACATCTTCTAGTCGATTTCGTAAGTCACTCGCGTACTCCGTTATGGACATAGGTGTGTCTGGGGGCCTTCCGGTTAGTAAATCTGCCGGTAACCGCAGTTCTCTTCCAAAGTTCGCACATGCAGGAGTCATGTTTGTGCTCTCATGTGTTGCCGACCTGTACGACAGCAGAAAAAGAGGTATGTGCCTATCCCAATCCTTTTGATGACTATCAACCACCTTGGCCAAATGTCGTTCCAGTGTTTGGTTGAACCTTTCGACCATTCCATCAGATTGCGGGTGATATGGCGTTGTTCTCGTCTTATGGATCCCCATGATTCTACATGTCTCTTGAAACACTTGGGATTCAAAGTTTCTGCCTTGGTCGCTGTGTATTTCGAGAGGGACACCAAACCGACAAAATACCTCCATCACCAATTTTTCCGCAACTGTCGTAGCTTCCTGGTTAGGAATCGCAAACACTTCGGGCCATTTGGTAAAATAATCCATGATCACCAGGATGTACTTATTTCCGGCATCAGATGTTGGAAATGGTCCCGCGACGTCCAACGCTATCCTTTCCCAAGGTGCCCCAACATTGTACACCTTTAGCGCACCCCTACTACGAGTATGTGGCCCTTTGACTGATGAACAATTGACACATTTCCTACACCAGTCCTCGACATCTTCGCGACAATGAATCCAGTAGAATCGTTGCCGAATTTTCATTAATGTCCGCTTCACACCAAGATGTCCACCGGAAACATCGTCATGAAAGGATCGAAGCACATCTTTTACCCTTTTCTTAGGGATAATCACTTGTAGATGGGCATCCTTTCCATTTGTCGATTCCCATTTCCTGCACAATACACCGTTGTGAATCATTAAACTGTTCCACTGAGCCCAGTAACTTTTTGTTGTCGTACTCAATGGGGCGACGTCACACCATTTTGGTTTAGGTACTCCAGATTTGACCCAATCGAAAATGGGTTTAATGTCTGGGTCTTCCTGCTGAGCTTGTTTCATGGCGTCGTCACTCCATTCATCGCTGACTGAATCCGTCCGCAACATCCTGATGCAGTCTTTATCCTCCTGTCTCAAGCAATGCTTGCAATCGTCCGGACAGGGTCTTCGGGACAGGGCATCTGCATTTCCATGTGACTTTCCGCTGCGATGTTCGATGTGGAAGTCATACTCTTGGAGTTGCTCAATCCAGCGAGCTACTTGACCTTCAGGATTTTTAAACTCCAGTAACCACTTCAAAGCTGCATGATCGGTCCTGATACGAAACTTACGGCCAAGTAAATATTTGCTGAAATGCTGTAAGGTTTTTACTACAGCGAGCAGTTCTCTCCGGGTGACGCAGTAATTTCTTTCTGGTTTCGATAGAGATTTGCTAAAGTAAGCGATCACAACTTCCTGATCTCCCTTCTTCTGTGACAGGACACCTCCAATACCCGTGTTACTTGCATCGGTGTCAACAATAAAGTCCATGTCAGGAGCCGGGTATCCTAGAATAGGCGTTTCACAAAGCCTTTCTTTAAGGTGGTTGAATGCCAGAGCACACTGATCCGTCCAGACAAATGGTCGCTTTTCTTCAGTCAGCTGGTGTAGTGGCTTGGCTATGTCAGAGAAGTTCTTAACGAACCTTCGGTAGTACGAGCAAAGACCCAGAAAGGCTCTTACTGCAGTCTTATCCTTCGGCATCGGCCATCCTTTACGGCACTAATCTTCTCAGGATCTGTCTGTATTCCATTTGCTGATATAACATGGCCCAAATAGTTCACCTTACGCTTAAACAGCGAACACTTCTTGGGACTAAGCTTAAGTCTCGCGTCTCGTAATTTGGAGAAAACTTGCTCTAGCTTGACGAGGTGATCGTCGAAGTCTCTGCCAATGATGATGATGTCATCCAAATATACGAGGCATGTATCTCCAAGTAGTCCCGCTAGTATTTGTTCCATTAATCTCTCAAATGTAGCTGGAGCATTACACAATCCAAAGGGCATGACGTTGAACTGCCATAGTCCCTTGCCGGTTGAGAAGGCAGTTTTCTCTTTGTCTCCTTCCTTGATTTCTACTTGCCAGTAGCCACTTTTCAAATCCAACGTGGAGAACCACTTCATCCCATTCAAAGTATCCAAAGTGTCGTCGATTCGTGGCAAGGGGTAACTGTCCTTCTTGGTCACATCATTAAGTCGACGGTAGTCTACGCAAAATCTCAAAGTGCCGTCCTTCTTCTTCACTAAAACGACCGGTGAACACCAAGGGCTGGTCGAAGGTTCGATCACCCTGCTTCCCTGCATTTCCTCAATCATGCTTTCCACTTCCTTTTCCCGGGCCACTGGAACTCGCCGAGGACGCTGTCTAATAGGCATGATCTCACCAGTGTTAATTTCGTGCTGAACTACTCCAGTCCTTCCAATGTCACCATCATGTAGAGAAAAGACGTCACTATACTTCAGCAAAAGATTACGCGCCTTAGTGCGTTCTTCCATGCTGAGATCTTCTTGGCAACTGTCCAATAGACTTCCCAAGTCCATATCTCCATTTGGCAGCCTCTTGTTCACGTCCGTACCTTGACACGTTCTTAACCAAGAAATCTCTTCGCAAGTACCTATACGAGTTCCCTTCTGCAATGCGTATTTGGTATCACTCAGGTTCAGGACCCTTATAAATGCTGCAGATGATGTTGTAACGATGGTTCGAGCGGTTATCCAAGGGCAGTCATCATCTAGCTTTTCTACTAATACGCAGCGGTGAGATCCTCGTCCCGTGTAGTACGGCAATTTCACTGGAACTAAGGCTTGCGACTTTGGGCTGAAGAACCGTCCTTCGAGCACAGTAGACATTCCCGTTTACACCACCTTCCATGGGTATTTCATCAGCCCCAATTTTAAGGACGCCACCTTTAACATCAATTTTACAGTTGTATCTACGCATAAAATCTAACCCAATAATGCAGTCATCAACGATGTTGGCGACGATGACTTTGTGCCAATAACTCCTTTCGGCTATCTTCATCTCCACCTCTTGCTCCCCATGGACGGAAATGTACTGACCGGTAGCCGTTTGAAGGTTTAGATTATTAGGTCGGACTAGGTGATCTCTCGTCAGGTGTTTAAGTAGCCGAGAACTAATTACTGTCCGAGAAGCTCCAGTGTCGATGGAAAGGTGACATGCTATCCGTCCAATTCCTCCTTTGACGACCAGACTATTCCCGTCGTTTGCTTGTGAGATCACAACTGGGACATTTCGACCCCCAGCCAGTACTCGTCCCATAGTCCTGGCTATTACTCGTTTCCCTGCTGCGGCTCTGCTGCACCAGCGTCAGTAGATTTCGCACTGGCCTCCAGGTTTCGCCGCCTATTGCTCCCTTTTGGGCAATTCGACTGCAGGTGTCGTCTTTCTCCACACCGGTAGCAACGTGGACTGTATTCGCGGCTCTTAGAAGACGACTCACTGACAGAAACCTCTCTCAATTTATAAGGCCGCGAGTCTTGTCGAACAGCTTCTACCTCCAAGGCATGTGCAACTGCGTCCTTTAGGCTTACATGATGCCCCAATCGAACAGCAGCTCTTACCTCCAACTCACGAATACCGTCAATGAACGCCTGTACGAGCATGCTGTCCACAAAAGAGGCCGACGCTTTCTCACCAGCTTTTCAATTTCCAAAGCCCACTGTTGTAGAGACTCGTTACGTCCCTGGGTCCGGTCCTTCAACTGGGCTCTGAAGACATGCTCCAAATGTTTATCTCCGTATCGAGCCTCCAAAGCCTCAAGCAGGCGATCGTACGTCCTCTCATTTCCCAACGCTTCCAGTATAGTGAGGGCTTCATCTCGCAAGGCCAAGGTGAGTGCTGTCTTCGCCTGGTCTTTACTCCACCCATTCGCCTGAGAAACAGACTCGAACTGTAGTTTGTATGAGGAAGTGCCGTCGAATGGGGGGACCTTAAATCGTCCACCTCCTGGAACAGAGATGTCGGATCCGCAGGCACCAGTAGCCACTTTGACTTCCAGTTTCTTGAAATCATTTTTCATGATTTGCAGACGTGTCTCGTGGTCTTCTACCTTTTCGTTGACGTCCTGTATACGACTGTCGAATTTTACGTCCATATCCCTCAACTTCCCTTGGACTTCCGCCATCTCTTGTTTCCAGTCTGCTGTGGACTCTCGGACTTCACGGAGCATACGCGACTGCTCCTCCTGTTGATTACACAATTTCTTGTATTGTTCCTCCTGGGCTTCCCGGGCTTCCTGCTGGGCCTTAGCTTGTCTCTCCTCGGCTTCCCGTTGGGCCTTAGCTTGTCTCTCCTCGGCTTCCCGCTGACTGATACACAGCTTCATGTACTGCTCCTCCTGTATTTTAGCCTGCCTCTCCTGGGCTCGGGACTGTTCCTTTAATAAAATCAGGATAGTGTTGAGGTCAATCTCGCCCTTCGGTCTTGGTGACGATGCCGGTGCAGTGACAGTAGATGGACCAGCCACGGCTGCCGTAGAGTCCTCCGCTGCACGTTGGCTCCGGGTCTGGACGCCCTCCGGTTCTTGTTCTCGTGGAGTGATCGGCATTTTCTATCCCACTTCTGACACCAAATGTTACGTACGTGGGGGGTGAGTACCGATAGAAAAGTACACTATTACGAAAATCAAGAATAACACTTTATTTCGGCACTGTAATTACACCAACTA
>SJJU01005774.1:0-31223 GCA_012932125.1 Conopomorpha cramerella | reverse complement strand
ACACACCTTGTGGTGTGCGGGTTTCATCACGATGTTGTCCTTCACCGTACGAGCGTTGCGTTGCGTATAAAGGCTCTGAAAAAGAATCCCATTGGTACACGTCCAGTAGCCGGACTCGAACCCGCGAACTCCCGGTTACAAGCCAAGTATCCGACCAACTGGACCACAGGCGCTATATTATTTAACTTATAAAGATGTTATTCTGAAGCGAGCTAAGCACTCTGTTATTTAAATTAAGTATATGATCTGTTACGAGTGAAGTGTAGGTACACTTACGTATGCCTGTAATATGAATATTGTTAAGTTATCCTTTTCTAAAAATATTTTGAAATGTAAGTACTACTCGTAGTGGACGCCCCGCGATTTCATTCGCATAGTTTCATTGTTTCATACAAACTATAATATCCTCTATATACCTAGTAACGCGTCCGACATGATAGGGATAAAAAGTAGCCTACCTACGTATGCCTGTAATATGAATATTGTTAAGTTATCCTTTACTAAAAATATTTTGAAATCTAAGTACTACTCGTAGTGGACGCCCCGCGATTTCATTCGCATAGTTTCATTGTTTCATACAAACTATAACATCCTCTATATACCTAGTAACGCGTCCGACATGATAGGGATAAAAAGTAGCCTACTATTCCTATCTGTGTACCAAATTTCATATCAATCGGTTCAGAAGTTTTGGCGTGAAAGCGTATCGCGCGTCAATAAATAGTATAAAATAAAGTTGACTCACCGACTTAGATCTTTAAAACTACGCAGCAGGGAAACCCTGTTAATAATGTATATATTGACAAAACAACGTTTGCAGGGTTTTGATATATTGTGTTGGTGTACCATAATATAAATAAAAAAGAGCTATTTACCTGCATCGGTGCAACTGATTTCCTATTGTTTTCTTAGAAATGAGTTTCGACCATAGCGACAGCTGCACGTGCTGCCTGCATTGCAGCCGGTAGCTCGCTTTAGAATGGCACCTTTAGTACTTTCTAGAATATGTATGTGATATCTAACAGGCATGTAAGTATAACTGTAAAATTGCAAATTAGACAAAAACCCCCAATTTTAAATGTTCTTGTCCCTTTCATTAACTCGACTTTTCATTGTAATCCACTTTTGAACAAATTACAAAATTTTAATTTACTAAACATATTTTAAATATAAGTGTCCTGTTCTTACATTTGATAGCCCACTTGGACATATTTACTGAAGCCAAATATTTCACCCCTATAATTTTTGAGTAGGTCAACCGACATCGATTAAACATAGCTAAGAACACTTTCGATCAAATCAGCTTTCAAGTAAAAAAAACTATGTAATAGTTTTATTATTTCGAGAGTTATGATACCAACAGACACGTTAAACCCCTGATTTTGCGTCGAAGGTTAAAAAGAAAGGCAGTTTATGGTCACGGAATTTAGTCCCTGCCATTTATTATCTTCTATCAAACAGTCTTCTAATAATAAATGTTGTGCGATGTGTAATTTACTCAGAATTGTATCCTTTTCTATCATTTGGAATTGTGTGTGGCACACTTGACGTGTGGAAACAAAAACGGTGTGTATGTATATAATAATAACTTTTATTTTTAGTATGGGGGTAGATATGTACCGTAAACTACAACGCTTATAATAATTAATGCACATATTCTCGAAATATTATTTTTGTGTATTCTACGAAGTGGGAAAAGCACTTTTTTTTCGGCGAAACCAAAAATTCCTGCAATAGACCTATACATGTATCATTTGAACGGACTACTTACGAAGAAGTGGCTATTAAATGTACGAATGCAAATTAATTTTAAGTAACGTGTCTTGAAGGTTTGGGAAAACATGGTCAGAGATAAGCCATTTAGATTTTGGATAGCGAAAACTGCTTACCTACTGGAAAAACAGGTTAAATAGTATTAACCGCTTTAAACCTATCTTACATATTTATGGTAGAACTAGATGTACCCTGAGGTTTATCCCGTTCCCGTGGTAATGTCGGAGAGTCTTTGTCCTAATCCACGTCTCTTCACCCAGTTTCCACAAATCTGTTCGGTACTTTTTACGTAAGGGTGTAAAAAGTATACACACTCACATTTGACGTTAGCCAGTGGTGACGGCGAATAGAATACATGTGTCTAAGCCCAACTTTTCCCGTCGTGGGGACGGGCAGCAGCGCTCTCTGTGAGTTAAATCACAACACCACTACGATCGCGAGCGAACGTCATAAATAAATAAAATAAAATAAATATTTTACAACAACACACACAATGCCTTCATGCCATGTTAAGTAGCTAAAGCACTTGTGTTATGGATATCAGACAACGAAATATACTTACTTAAATACTTTTTTTTTCTTATAAATACATACTTATATAAATAAAACACCCAGATACACCCAACAAGTATCTATATATAAAAAACTCATCACCTAAATACCTGCCAGCGGTGATAATCGAACCCACGGCCCTATAGAGCAGAGACAGACATGCTAAACCACTACACCAACGGGCCCGTCATGTGGCTGCTGGTGATGATGATGATCTCACATTTCATGTCACAAACTAACTAGGGTTGACTGGTAGAAAATGCAATAGCATTAAGTCCTATGCAATTGTTTTTGTAAAATTGTGCAATAAAACTGCCCCACTGGCCATGTTAGCCGGGGTTTTGTCCGTTCCCGTGGGAATTTCTTGATAAAATATAGTATATGTGTACTCCAAGTTAAAATCCATCTACCCATTACGTTTCGTAAAAATCAGTTTAGTAGGTAAGTAGGTTTTACGTGAAATAGTAACAAACACCCATACAAACTTTCGCATTTATATTTATTAGAAAAATTTAACAGCCTAATAAACAAAGGTTTTATTTTTAGGTTAAACTAGTCGTAAAAATGCAGTAAGACGTTATACTTTTTGTTTCAATGATATATTTATGGTTATCGCTGCAGTAATATTAAATAACTAATCGATTACTGAAATAATTTAACAAATAAATTACATAATAACATTACGACTGAAATCAACATTAATGTGTAATTCAACATTAGAAGTTCTATTCACATCAGTTTACTGCTTCGGAAAACTGTTCATAGATAAAGTCCATACAACAAAGGCAGGATGTGACGATTCTTACATAGTACTTTTTATGTCAGGTCTCATTTTAGGACACGCGGCTCACGGCGCATCGCGTTTATGTCGCTCCAATACATTAGTACCTAAATTACCTAATCCTTTTTGATGGTCGACGATCACTGTATGAGACGAGACGCGCATCGCGCCGCGTGTCCTTAAATGAGTCCTGACATAAAAAGTACTATGCAAGAATTTAATATTCTAAACGAATTAAAATTAACATTATTATCGTTATTTATCAACATTATTTTACGTAGCAATGATAACCGGTTTGCGATAAATTAAAAACATCAGAATAACATTTATACAGGATGGCTCATTTAGATCGGTCTGTTTTAATATTTTTAAAAACAATATTCGTACATTAAACAAAGATCCCTGTATGTTTTGAAAAATAAAACGAACACTATTTCTATTTAAGTAGATATCGATTCAGATTCAGTCATTAGGTACATAGTATAACAGTCACCTCCCGCTGTCTGTCCCTATGTATGCATGCTTAGATCTACGGTTTTTGATGTGGTTATCTTTAATAGATATAGTGACTCTAGAGGAAGGTTTATATATATGCATATAATAACAGATAAACACTGTTAATAAACTATATTGGCAAACAAAACAATGTTTGAAAGGCCATCTGGTTGACTATAATTTACGCCGAATTTCTTACGGGAAAAACTGCTGGAACCTCCGGGGTAGTCCTCTAGTTCAGTATGAAGCTTAATATCTATTGCCTGTTTTCTATCTATTCCCGTTATGGAAATTGACGAAGTAAATCTGATTTGTTATGAAAGAGACCCCTTCATTACTTTTTTTAAACACTATGAATAAAATTTTACTACCTCTACCCTAATCTTAAGCCCTATTTAAATATTTATAGTGTTCAGGTCCCGTACCGTAAGACCTTAAAGTACCTAATAATGATGAGTTGTGCGACAGTGACAACGCTATACCACTCATCTAGCGCTATCCCTGTCATACATCGAGAACAATCCATACTAATATTAGAAATGCGAAAGTAAGTCTGTCTGTCTCGATTTCACGCAAAAGCCGCTAAATCGATTTAAATGAAATTTGCTATACAAATAGTTTAGAGCCTGAAAAAGGACACAGGCTACTATTTATCCCGATCCTGTGGCACGCTTCAATAAATGCATTGTGGTCTTATAGTATTTATGAAGTACTGAAACTACGCTAATGAAATCACTCAAATCGCGGGGCGAAAACTTGTATTACTTAAGATCTCCCTCGTACCACGAGGCTGATAATGATGTTATAATGATGATGAACAAAAATACACCAAAAGTGAAAAAAAATACTGCCTAAAAATCGATAAAATAAAAATCACAGGTCCAAGATACAGCTTGATGACAGACCGACATACTACGGACAGGTGAAGTAAAATTTCTGTCATTAATCCTGTTCTAGTTCGTCTTAAAGTTTATTTGCTAAGAAATCCGCGAGGTTTAATCGCATTCCTGTCGTAATTTTGTAATTATCTAAGTAATTAATGTCTACAAGTAATATGTCTCTCCTATATATCTATCTTTATATAAGTTAGGATACAATTCTCATGTTCGTTTAATTAAACAAATATTAATAAACGGGCAGTTTTAACCATATCCCGTTGAGTTCTACAAGAACCTTTTAGCGCGTGACTGCTTAATATTTAATTATGATTTCTCGTTAATCACACCCTTTCTTGTAATCATGATAGCTTTAGCTAACTATGATTCGGTTTTATTGCAGCGCGACTTAAATTATTACGATTTACTTTAGTAGTACATGATACATGCATGTAATAGCAGAGAGGCACTGTTTATCAGCAATGTACATTGGCAAAACAACGTTAGCAGGATCAGCTGGGATAATAATAATTCACATAATTCCTTAACTGTTATAACCCTTAGGTATGGCACGGAATTTTGACACTCTGTATACACTCTGCATATACTGGTATATATGGACGTCTATGACGACACCGACACGAGTGGCCCAAACAAAGCCCTTCGTCTAAAAGCCAATATGCCAACTGTCACGATAAAGAGCCGCTTACTGATTGATTGAAACACATTTATGTGATTATTGTCTTTCAAACAAAATGGACTGGTTGATTTTCGCTTTGTTAGTCGCCTATTGTTGTAATTTCTGTTATTGGTTTATGTATTTCGTTATTTAACAGTGGATAAGTACTTACCTGCCTTCTGTTACCGACGTTACAGCTAATGCGAATATTGATTGAGTAATTGATAATTTTGTACATAATTTGAAAGCAAACGGTTCATTTGGCGAGACACGCACGACCGTCGTTTAGGCTTTAAGATTGCGTAAATATCGTTTCAAAAAGGTAACACTTAGTTTAAATCGTATTGAAACTAGCTGACCCGGCAAATGTTGTTTTGCTAATATACACTATTAACACTCTTCCTATGCTATTATGCATGAATTAATACATATAAACATTCTTCGTCTACTAAAGAAAACTGCATCAAAATCCGTTGCGTATTTTTAAAGATCCAAGAATACATAGGGACAACAAGCGGAAGATGACTTTGTTTTATACAATAGCGCCAGTGCAGTGTGAGCTCAAACAGTATGTCGGGTCTTATTTGGGAGGTTGTCGGCTCAAGACCTAGGTGCGTCCGAATGGATCGTTTTCGGACCCTATATAGGTGCGCTACGTAAGGCTTCTACGGTGAAGGAAAACATCCTGATGAAACCCGTATACCGCATGTGTGAACCCTATAACGGTGATAGGCTAACTTGAGTCGGGTTATACATAAACGCATGATGAACCGCAGGTAATTGCTTAGAAAGTGCCTCTGTCTATCCCGCTTTGGGATTAAAATACGTTAAGTGTATTGAATTTCTGCGTCAGTAACAGGAAAGCCCCGAATATAAAATATAAATGGATAAGTTATATCTGAGAAATGTTTACAACAAAACTTGCACTTATTATTTTAATTTAATTTTAATTGTTTGTTAAATTAAACTCTCTTCCTGTCCGTGTTGAAATAATTTCACACATATTTTTATGTTAATAAAATGACTAACTCAACAACTCACAGTATTATAAAGTGAGAAATTCAAAAGCGTAGTGAGAACTTATCGTGATGGCATGATAAAGATCAGCAGGTCACAAGACCGAATAGTGAACATAAAGCATAAAACTGAAACACAATAGTGGGGTGTGTACAATACCTACCACACAGTTGCTATATGTCGAAATACTCATTTAGTTAAAGAACTTATCAGTACCTAAAACGCACTAAAAAACAGTAAAAACAATTTTTTTTTAGCTTCACAAGTAAATAATAATAAGTCATATCCATTTGTGTTCATAAAGATAATCATAGGTAATATTTGCATTGCTAGGTATATATTACCACGGCCCTGTAAACCCGGGCGGCGAATATGGCTACGGCTGCTACCGGCCTGTCGTAGGAGGCGACTAAAGGGGGAAGAGGAGTTGAGGGTCAACCAGGGCAGGGGACTGAATGACCTCTGTAACAACTCCTGTGGAGAGGCGGTAGCAAGGTGTGGTCTCATGCTACCGTCCTGCACTAGCATAGAGCACTTAGCCCCTGCGTTCCAGTCACTCACTTGGGCGGCTGGGTATCCGTAACGGAATTCCCCTTCTTAAACAAAAACAAAAAAAAGTTATCTTTCACCAAAATACTCTTACAATTTGTCCATTTATGCTCTACTTTTCACGTTTGAGTGATTCCTGAGCCCTATTTCATAAGCGTAACAATTGTCAAACAAAATTACAATTTGTTATGCATTGCGCTGCCAAAAGGAGGATTATAACTTCCTCAACCAATAGTGGCCACCCCAAACATTTCTTTCCATTCGATTAACAAAAAATAACATGGACTGCCGTGATCAAAGTCGCCCTGAGTTCCTTATCATGGAACCATCTTTGCAGTATCTTCTTTCCAACAAAAAAAAAATCATCGAAATCGGTTCATAAACGACTGAAAAAGCACGTCGAACATAGAGACTCCTTTATTAAAACTACTGTTTATTAAATAGAGTGAGATAGGGTCTGCCTACCCCATAGGTATTACGTACGTGAGATTAAATAGGTACCTACGTATGTAACACATTTCAATATTTCATATACTGCCATCTACGAGTATTACTTACACTCGTGTCGTTTACAATAGACCCAATGAAATATTTCTTTACTCTTATTTATCGAGATGAATAGGCGACATGTTTTTTCACTATAAACGGAGCTTTATAGGATAAAGCATCGTCGAGGACTTTGTTCATAAGACGTCTAAACATGAAATTTGACATTTAATATTTTTTGGCAGTACACTCATAGTTTTTCATTAGTTTCACCTTTAATGCTTACTATCCTGTACATGCCAACATGCTTAGATGTGTTTATTCCAAGCTACCATAGCATATTCGATAGCTCTCACCGCAACTATTCGCGGGATCGTAAAAGCTGCGCCCGCGCTGACAGCTACCGATGGCTGACGCATTCGCCGCACGGCTAATTGCCGCAAGGCTCGCGTCGCAATAAAGCCCTAATGAGTGGAGGTAGATTGATGGAGCGTAGAGGTCGGAGGTTCGCGGGTCACAACGACAAATTATACGTATTAAATTCATGTGATATAAAGCTTCGATTAATGCTTCCATAGCGCCGTATAAAACAATATTAAGTACGATTCAGCAACACAACGATGTTATAAAAACAAGCCAGTGCCAAATTAGTCACATTTTAGATACTGGTTGCGAAAGTTGTTGTTTGTATTATTTGGTTTTTTTTCGGTGACACGCAAGCGGTAATGGGTAACGCACTTATCTAGCGGATAGATCTTACCACACTTTAATATCACTAGTGAATTAAACGTTATAGTAGGTTATCTACTACGATTATCAGTCAGTAAAAAAAATCCAAAACTAGTAAGATCATTTGGTAGCAAGCAAGCAAGGTATTTCACTATCCAAGCCCCACATTAAAGACGAAAAGTCATCACGTCTTCTCCGAAGACTCCATCGTTTCTGATAGTTCAGTATACCCCGCTAGACATTTAACAGTTAGTGGGTGGGTACATATAAGAGACGGTGTAATGATATCAAGATGCTCATCTAGTGTTATACGCACAATGTTACTTTCCAAAAACAGCCATAAACCGTTACCAATAGAGGCAATATGAGAGCAAGACCAACGTCCAGCAGAGGGTGAGAAGAAGATGAAGGTTTATATCTAAAACGGTGCAGAGGAGAAATATTGGTGTGGAAACTTGTGAAGGGTTCGGAAATGTGGTTGTAAAGTTAGTAAGTGTATTTAGAGAGTTCGCATTTCGGGAATCAGAAGTTGTCTTTCCTTCTGAGTAGACGTCAAACTCCGAAACGGTTTGAGTATGTCAGTAAGTACTTATCAAGCACCACGAGAAATCTCAAAAAATGTGTATACACACAATTTAAACTGGTCAGGAATATAATATGAAATTTGAGGCCATATGTACTTGCGTACCTTCAACGAACTGCTCGCAGCGCATATCGCTCTCTGTCATCTCCCATCGAGCAGCAGAACTAAATGCTTCGCACTAAGTCTGCTGCAGGTATCAATAAAAGGCTGCACGTCATGAGCACGGAAATTACGACAACCAAACATGAACGGAATATTTGTTTTTCTTTAATACACGTCTTTACACTCACATCCCTAGACCCCAAATCAGTTACAAGTTGCTAGCTTGAATAAACCTAAATTTCCAGATGAAATAGTCGGCTCGACATGCCAGGAAAAGAGACAGCTGATGCATGCTATTTACGTCCCAGACCAGCTTGGGATTTTTTCTAACTATACGAAATTAAAAATAGGTATAAATAATCACAACTTTACTTTTTGTAGTGAAAGAATGTAATGGAAGAATAATCAGTTACCTTTTTTATATAATCTGAATCCCATTGTAATTAATAACGTCTTAAGCTTTAATAGTAACACTTACAAAGGGAAGGAGTTGGAAAGCGAAAACTCAGGGTTCGCTGCTCATGAAAGCACAACCGGAAACAAAGTTTGTCATATTATTTTTATTAAGTGTAAAAACTTTTATAATACGATACTGGCCACCTATAGAATGTAATATTCACATTTTACATGACGCAGTTGCTAGTTTTAATTTTTTTGTTTTTAACCGCGCTAACATTGCCATTATTTTTATATACTGTAAAATAAAGATCAAACTCTGTCCCAAGAGCTTCTGTGGTCCAGTTGGTCGGACCCTTGACTTATAACCGGGAGGTCCCGGGTTCGAGTCCGGCTACTGGACGTGTACCAATGGGACTCTTTTTCAGAGCCTATGTACGCAACGCAACGCTCGTACGGTGAAGGACAACATCGTGATGAAACCCGCACACCACAAGGTGTGTGAACCCTATAACGGCGATGGGCTCACCCCCTGTCACGTTGGGTTAATACGCTTGGTGAACCGTGGGTATTTGCTTTAGCAAGTGCCTCTGCCTACCCCTCTTTGGGATTAAAGGCGTGAAGTGTATTTATTTTTTTTTATTTTTTTAAACTCTGTTCCAAAAGTGACATTTTATTTATAACCTTTTTATGTACCATTCTGTAAGTAGCCAGATCGTATTATAAAAAGTATTTACACTAAATAAAAATAATTTGACAACGTTAGCGCATATAAAAACAAAAGAATAAAAACTGTTGGGAACATTGGATTGTTGTGCTCCCGTACAAACTTTTCATGTTTTTCTTAAATAAAAAAATAACGGTTTTAAGTGTAAGTATTTTTTAATATTACTATAAATTAGGTAGACGCTATCACAATAATTATACTACGACTTATGACTACTGGAAATTACTTCACTAATGTCAATAACATGAAACAATTGTAAAAAGTTGCACCGAAATCACTAGGGAGAGTCACTAGTTTGGCTTTAAGTGTTTCTTTGACATAAAAAATGGATTCTTAATCTTACACTATGGTCTTATTTCCTGTAAATAAATTTTCCCTTTAGAAAAAGTGACCTCAGAGTAAATTATACCAAATCTATGCACCTATTAATTGATTTCTATAAAACCTTATTTAAACATGTAATTGGAGGGAACGTCTAATTTTAACTTCAGAGTTTAGTAAAACATTTCTTCATCTCGTACTGTAGTACATTTGACCCAAGTACGGCACAATAAATACAAAATTACCTACATTGAGACATTACAAGAATTTACTTTCTGAATTGAAAACTGAGCTGAACAATTTTATCTTTCAAAATATCTATACGAAAAATAACACAAAAACACTTTGGTCACATACAAAACTTATTTTCTTTGCCAATCTTAATTCCGATAAAAAAAAACAACTTTCGACATGCTACGGTGAAGGACTCATTTCTGGCCAGAATTATTTAAAAAAATAAAAACAAATTATTCTTTTAGTAAGTTACTTCTTGGGGTCGCGGTAGACGCCCATGAAGAGGACGGACTTTGTGGGCTTCTCGTAGATGAGGTAGACGAAGGGGAAGTTGGCGACGAACCTCGTGGGCTCGACGGGCCGCGACGATCTGAACACAAAGATGGCCGTCGCTGCTGCCGCGACAGTACCTGGAAAAAGATGAAAAAAAGAAATATAATAAATTATTCATTACAGTGCTAGGTCACCTCTCCACTTTATAAAAAGCGGGTGATTTTCTTGCTAGGGTTTGTGTAACTATTTGAGCGTTACTTATACTTATGTAAAACAGAAATACGGCAGAGTTGAACGATATCTCTCTCGAACAAGCGAATGTTTCATTCCGGACACTGGTATTACGTTGCGATTAGGCATTTTACCGTACCTATCTACTTAAATGTATCTGGTTTTTGTGTGTTAATGTATCTATTTTCATATTTATGTAACAGTCTCCGACATGTATAGCATATTCTAGTTTAACGTCGGTTGACCGTCAGTGAAATGGCCCGGGATATTAATTAATAGGTACCTTCTTCATCAAGCTGAATCTTAGCCTTGTGGATGGCGTCACTGAATTTGACGCCTGCGTTGGGCGTCAGTGTGCTGAAGTCAGCCGTCGCGTTGAACAGCTCTCCTGCACCCATTTGTTCCAGGACCTGTAATTTTAGAATTAACTTTTAGTGGAGGGGAATTGAGACTTGTATGTGGGCCTTTCTTTTACTGGATACATTTGGTTGTTATTGTTAAAGGGAAGTAAGACTACTTCATCTTCGCATACAGGAATCATCACATCAGTATAAGTCTGATATAGCCAAAAACACGCCTAAAATAAATGTGGAGTCTACAACATGGCAGTGTCACGACTGAAAAGTAAGTAGATGTAGTGATTGGGAGTTTTTATTTGAGCTAATTATAATAAATACCATAACTCGTAGCCCAACTGTTTTCGGTAATTGCTTGACCATTCGCCGTAGTGATTCGATCGCCTCAGTAATAACATTACCCACTAAGTCAAATAAATTACCAAAAAGTGATCCCTGATTCTCCCGCAGGCGGGTTGGGTAACAATAACGTAATCTCCATGATAATAGTAACGTTATACTGACCCCCCGTAACGGTAAACTCCTCTCCATGGTGAATTTAGGTATTTCCACGACAACCTCGCGCTCGTTGTAGTCCTCCTCGACGACGGCCGCCAGCCGCTCGGGGGTCAGGTTTGCTATGATGTTGCTCACTCCTGCAAAATCATATATATTCATACAATCAATCCAGATCTCTAAGGAGAGCTGCACAGAGCTTATAGACTAACTTAGAGGGGTTACCTATTGTTATTTACCGATATTAGGGTAATTTTAGAGACATACGTTTTTAAAATTTCACCTTAGAGTGAATTCTCAAGGGTAAGGAAGAACCCTCTAGACATATTGACTCACAGGACGATCCTTGAAAGTTTCCGAGAAATTGTTGGTGACATTAAAAACCTTACATAAACCTAACATAAATGTATCTACATATTTGCATCATACGCAAAATTAAGTATGTAAACATTTTTAAAGTTTTTTTTATTGCAAAGTGTACAAGCATTTGACCACCATGATGTCAACTAGCGATGTGCTCTACGATGGAGCTTAATGTGCACGATTTTACACGATACATCTCCACACACACATACTCCTATGTATATGTTACAAATCAATCTTGGAGTTTTTTCAATAAATCCGTTTGGCGTACATTCCTAGTTATGACGTTTCAACAAATTCAACAGTTCAACAAGAAACAGCAATGGACTGCGTACGTCACTAACGAACGACCTAGATAACCCTGACAGACTATTGAGACAATCGTGAACTTCAGATCTCTATTATGCAATTGATAACAGCTACGTAATTAAATGTAATTATGTAGGTATGTTTATAAGGATAAATCCTCTCTGAATGATAATATGGTAAACGAAACCCTATTTTTTCCTTTTCCTGGTTTATATAGAATGGTTTGCTTCTGATTCTGTACCGATAAGCGCAGGAGTTTACTAGAATTAATTAATTGCTATAGTGAAGCATTAAAGCGAATAATGCTCACGCATATTGTGTTTCGAGAAGAGGTTCTGTGCTGCACGAATGAAAACAAACGGACGCGTGTTGAGGAAAACCAACTAAATTGTATATACATATATGTGTATTATAATTGCATATACAATATGTATATACAATTATAATACA
Source organism: Conopomorpha cramerella (assembly GCA_012932125.1). Classification (NCBI taxonomy): domain Eukaryota; kingdom Metazoa; phylum Arthropoda; class Insecta; order Lepidoptera; family Gracillariidae; genus Conopomorpha; species Conopomorpha cramerella. The sequence continues at coordinate 18,447 of SJJU01005774.1, read as the reverse complement.
CATATAAACAGTTTCGTGGCTAGTATACAAATACATTCCAAATAACATTGTAATAGGGAACAAATCAGATTACTGTCGACAAATGTGTTAAATCTTATGCATTTTTTGTAACAAAATACTCCATTCAGAATATATATTAGAGTTTTAAGATATCGAATCTGTATTATTGTAAAAGATAACTTTGTCTGGATTATATTTTGTGTAGACTAATGATATTCCTAATCCTGAGAGGCAGACGAGATCTTGTTCTAATGAACAAGATCTCGAGAGTAACGAGTGTAAATTAATGTGGAAAAGTATTCATTGCGGATATTACTTCTGTACAATGCACCAAAACCCATCCCGTCTCCGCAATGTACCTTTACCAAACTGATATTGTAATTTACAATTATCGCCTGTAATCCAACAAGTGGTTCATAAATTAACAAATGATTGTATGATAAGTGACTAGATTAGATTATGAAATTACTAAAATGGCTAAAGTGAGAATTGCAACATTGAACGTGGGCCAGATTCGTACCTTCCTTCATGGAGTAAGGCGGTAGGAGGATGTACATGCTGATATCATTTCCTTTGTACGGAAGCTCCAAGATTTGCGCGCCAAGATCCTCGTTCACCACTGAAAATAAAATAAGTTTAAACTTTATTTGCTTTTCTTATTATAAAATAATCTATCACCTCACCAAGCTTTCGACTAAACATAGGTTACGTATCCTTAGCTCATCTCACATTTTTGTCTATTATTTAATCCTATTAATAACATTATTGGAATTGTTCGTACGACAATAAAGATCCGTTCATTATGAGCGAAAGATTTTAGCCGCAAACAAAAAATATATACAAAAGACGGGTGCAATCAAAATATCAAAAAAATCGCGTTATCTAAAAGCTATTTATTTGATCAACTTGTCTCATAGTGCAAATTGGGGAATTGGGATGAAAGCCGTTAATGCCATGTGACATTTATACATTGTATATGGATATGGTGTAACTGTACTGTAACTAGTGCAAGACCTGTGAGGGTTTCAAAAACTTGTCAAATGTACGCTAAATACGGACAATTTGATTTTAGTTTATTTATCATAATACATAAGCGAAAGCCGAGGAAGTCACTCAGTCCATGATACCAAAAAACTTTCCCCAAGGAACCCTATGTCAAAAACGAATAAAAATTTCACCTCTTTATACAAACTTACTGATCAGCTGATTGCCACTTTATATAAAGAAGTGAACATTTTTTTTGTTTGTTACCATGCATGCTACGATGGTCCTGTGAGTTTCGAGAGTTTAGCCAACATTTTCAATTTGACCTTGTGTATACGATATACACCAGTGAATCAACGTTTTATATTTTTATGAATACAACGGAAACTTACTGTAATGGAAATTTCCCTTTTGCTTCATGAACGGCACCAGAGTCTGTCTGGTCTCGGACACGAAGAATGCCTCCTTCTTGGTCCTTTCGGAGACAAACTTGGATGCCCACAAGCCCTTGAAGTAGGCAGCGTTGGCCAGCACTAGCTTGGTGGCGCTGTCCACTGCGTCTGCGGGCAGCAGCTCCTTGATGTTGTTCTTGGTGACCTTTTCCACCCACATGTTGATGTATTGGCGGGCGGATTCTGGATCACTATTGAATTTCTGGAAATTTTAACTGTCTATGTAATAAAATACAATACAGACATACAAACAATACTAACAGTAAAGAATACAAATGTTGGAATAGTTTATGTACCAAGATGCTGTGTCGGACTTTTGGAAAGATTTTCTTGTAACTTGCAGTACAAAACAAAGTTCGAACCTTATACGTTATATTCACTTAAAATAACAGTTTACTAAGACTAGTAGCTATTACTAAAAGCATAATCGTGTCAAAAACAGATTAATTAGCCGTCCATATTTCTGTGTTTCGACCGGCTTTATGGTTTTGTGAAAGTGAAAGTTCAGTCTGGCGGAATAACAATAAATGCTAAAAAATGTGGTCACAGTGACTTGGTTGCATATGGATGATAGAAACAAAAATTTGTATAGAAAAAAAGTTAACACACAAATATTTGCTTTTTATAGTTAGCTCCTTATTATTAAAAACCCCAAGTTCTCATTTCGACGAGCTTTTAGAGTAGACTTGACTGCGGTGTCATTTCGTAGTTCTATCTCAGTAATTTTAAGTCACCGGAGTAATACAGAAGTGTCAATGACGAATTTTCTTTAAAATAGAATCTAACAAAAGAGCGAATACGAATACGAACGATCATAGAATAAATTATGTAGTTGCATCTCTTTCGTTGCCCACTATCTTTGAAAGATTGATTTTTTTTTAGAAAACTCCTCATTGACACGCTATCAAGTTTATTCTAATATCGAATAAAAAGTACTGTGCTTACGTTTAAATTCTGAAGATATCGATATGTAACAACACCTATTTATTTGTAAGTGGCTCTGCTGAAATTGCTCTCTATTCGACATTGGCTTGGGAATGTGTAGGGAATAATAAGAAATAGCTAACATGCCTAGTTTCATTAAAACACAGACTCAGAAAAGAAACTGTGCGCACTAGCGGTTTTTGCTTGAATTTCGCCATGCATTGTTATGACTTCAGTACTTCACACCGCCACCAGTACTACACTATCCTATTATTCTGTAGCTTAATCGATGATGCTAATTTGATCCTAAGAAGTGATGTGGCATTTATTGTGTTCGTCTGAATATTTGTAACTTTGTATATATATAAATTATAAAGAAGCGTTTTACCACCTATTAATATATTTTTTATATTGCAAAACGTTGTCCACAATGAAGTGTGCTCGGAGGACCACCTAATTATTACGCAACATATTTAATAGTAATTTAACAAACGCTTGTTCATAGTGATAAAAAAGGTAGGTGTAAATGTTGTCACTTACCAGTGTCTCGAGTTCCTCAATAAGCAGCTGTTTCATACAATCGCGCACCTCGAGGCCCTCGTCCGCGAACACCTTGTTGGCGGAGGAGAACTCGTAGCTCTGGCTGTTGTTATTGGTGCGCCGCGCGTGACGGTCCAGGCGGTATGACGTCACGATGCCCATCTTGTCCTGTATAAAATAATGTATTTACTTATTGTGTACATATTGTAATACATGTACAAAAAGCGAAAGAGACTCTGTTTGTCGTCTGTTACTCTTTGAAGCCTTATTGCCGATTTAGACGGCGCTATTTTCTTAACAATTAAATAGTAATTTTACTTCCTAGTCATATAATTATACATACACGTTTTGGATCAGGGATTTTGATTTCTAGGCAGCATAAGCAGAAAGCATTGAATTTATAGTTATTAAATAATCAGACCGAAATAGTGGTTAAAGCGACAACTTACAAGTGAACCATCGATCATCAGGGACTTCTTAAGCTCCCTCTCAGTGTAGCCAGCGGACGTGAGGTACGCCAGCAACAGCGAGTGGTACACGGAGAATGGGGAGAAGAAGATGTTGTCATCGGGGTATTGGCTGTTCACCCTGTTGAACATGTTGAGGGTGAACTCCAGCTGCCCCCGGTACAGAGCCTGCCGATCCACTTGCGGCGACACCTTCTTGGAGGAATCATCTTTGGAGAAGCACTGGCTGTGCGCTGAACTCAGCAACGCCAGCGTCAACAGTGACGCTAGTTTCAGCATCTCGAATCTACAAATATACAAGTTATGTTGTAATTGCAATTTTTTGCAATTAAAAAAAATTGTATTAAAATCTACACCACACGTGCCACTTTTCTTTGTAGTTGTATGACTCAAGAACGGGCTCACCTATCCAAATCAAAGCTTTGTTCGGACTATTTTACACATGGGTCTGTGAAGGGTTGGTGATGTGAAGTTTACACAAAATCGATCGAGCAGTGTTCGTTACAATTTTTTTGTAACAAATTAATTCAGTGCGTAGCGAAGCACGTACCGAGCCGCTAGTGTTAGGTATATAAAAATTAATCCCTATTTCCCTTGATCACGGCATCACTTGTTTCATCGCAAAATTATTTTTTCGTTGTGTTTGTTATTGTCTGGAGTAGGTTGTTATGATGGAAAAAAAATAAAGAAGCTACGTGAAAAGTTACACTAATTTGAAATTACTTTTGGGTCCTTTAGTTTGCAATGCAATTTCCCTTTGACCATTATCATGGCCGGTGTTATGCAGTGATGTTAAGCAGAGGTGGATTGTCTCTTGTTGTCTATGATGGAACACGCTTGCGTATTAGGTAACTGTTCACGAGTTAGGGAACTTGACTTGACAAAAGACTTCATTAGGTTTTCGTCAAAACACTGCGTTTCCTGTACTGAGTTCGTTACACGTCAACTCCTTCAATCTTAATAACAGGAAAAGTATACTACAATAATATACATAACTTAGCTGACTGAGGATCATTTTGAACATTATTATGCGTGTCGAGGTCATACTATAGAGGCCAAACACGACATATTGTGTGTGTGCTGTCAATAGTTAGGGAATTCCCATGTTTCTCTTCCGTCTGCATCATCAACCAATTTGATGTTTCCGTAAAAGCTATATGGTCAACAGTTGAGATAAATACCAATACAATGATATTGGATGTGTAAGCACTAAATTTTCCTGTGAATTACTTCTTACTGTTAAATGCTACAGTTATTATACATTTTAAGCCACAATATAATTGGCCATTATGTTCAGATGAATGTTGTTTCTTTCTCTCAAAGTTCATTTAGCCAGTTACTTGTGTACTTAGGTATTTATTATATATATACACAAAAGTAATTATATTTATACGTTCTATGAATTTTAATACAAAAAGCAGTAAGTAGGTAAACGGAATATTCAAACAGCATGCCTGAATGGCGTAGCAAACAGTACAACCGTAGACATATACATACCATACAGTATTTAATCAAAGCCTTCATTTTATACCTATGACGACAACAAGCATTCATTGATTAATGACTTTAATGAACAAATCAATTGTCCACCCTCATAACACAATTTTTACATTGCAACTCCTCGTCATGATTCGTAATTGAGACCAATGCTCATATTCTTAACGGAATAATCAGTAGTTTTAGTTAAGAATCACCTTAGTATAGTTTGTCTCTTTTTCCCACGTTTTATTATACGACAGTAAGTCTAAAAACAGAATAAAAAATCAAAATAAAGAAATAAACAGACAGCAATACCACAACAACTACAATAACACATAAACATAATCACACAAAGAACTTAAATATATTTCTTTTTAAATAATACTTATGTCCTACTTAAATAAACAAAATAAATACACTTCACGCCTTTAATCCCAAAGCGGGGTAGGCAGGCGGTGTCCTACTTAACACTATTATTATATATACTCGTATTACAGTGAGACAAACGCTATACTTGCTTGATTTGTGTGTGTGAGGATTTACAAAATACAGGCCTGGGCTCTAGATTGTTTTATTATTGTACACTAAAATGTAAAAAAATAACAGAAACGTATTGGCGAGAATCAGCTAAAATATGTATTTTTGATCTCGTTTCACTTAATCGATTATAGCGCATTGTAATCACAGTTAGTTCAGAATAGCTGTTTTATTATTGATATTCGTGAAATTAGTTCCGCAAATTTTTTTAGCGAACAAGGTAAATATTTGTACACAATGGGTACGCGCTTACGACAAAAAGAGAGGAACTTTCGTTCACAGTTTGAGCTCTAGATTTCCTTCGAGGTCATTGCTTTGAACAAAATACATCAACTACAATTTGAGGTAGGTACTTGACCAAGCTTCTTGGAATACCGCAAAAAAAATGAGGTTATAACACTTTTTATAGTTTTAACTGATCTGATTTCTTACAATACTTAATGATTTTCCTTGTCATCTTCGCATAGGTAATACCTATACTTACACACGTCATCCATAAACATAATGGAGTCCACAGAACTTTTGTCGACGTACTTACTAGACTGTTTTCGGGGTTGATTGGGGTTTAAATGAATAAATATAAAGGGTACATGATAGATAACTAGACCAGTTATCTAGCATATGCCCATTATTGCGGTATTCCAAGAAGCCTGGTCAAGTATCATGCAATAATACTTAACTAGGATTAGTTATAGGTACGTAGAAATGCAACTGCTATCAGATATAATTTGTCTATAAATATTCTTACAGAAGAAATTCCTGTTTTTTATTCATAGAATAAATGCCGCACTTATATACTATCCGTTTGTTTGTCAATCAGGCAGGTTTATAACAAAACATTATGTTAATGGATTTGTAGGTCGTAGAGCAAGCAAACAGCGTATCGGAAGGCGGCCTCGGTTCGCGGATGGCCCGGTTACAGGCACCAGGCGCAGACAGACGGACATGCCTGCCACATTTCATCACAACGCCACGTCATAGCTACAACTACTTGCAAGCTGCCGGTACCGTTTACGTAAATCACGTAATATTTGGAGGCATTCGTGTGTATCCGTATTTATGTAGCGCTCTAACTGAATTGTCTGAGGGAAAATTTAAGTCAACTGTACAACAGATAATAATTAAGGCATACTACAGGGTTGATGATTACCTATAATGATGATAATGCATAGACCAACATGTCAGCTCGTATTGATGTAAAACAAAATTATTAAGATATCTAAGGCTAAAAATAAATTGTTTACATTCCACATTACTAATGTTGGTAATGAGCTGGGTGCTTGCTTGCATGATCTGAGGGGTTCAGTTACAAAATCCACAGGGGCACCCTTTTTTTTATTTAGTGCCCTTAAGCTGTTCACCAGTCAGGGATACATCCCTGACCCTGGCCATCAAGCATTTGTTAAACTAATTTAAGTCAGTTTAACTAATACTAATATTAAGTCATATTTATGTTAAGTATACTTAGATGTAAGCCCTGACGATTTGAAAAGATGCCAGTTTCTTGTCTGTCAGAATAATCTGGCCAGTAATAGAAATTAATCCGAACCGGGGACGTTTACTTTTTTTTAAATCATACATGCCTTTCATCAAGCTTTGTGTTATGTTTATGTTATTACTATATATCTGTATGTAATAACACTTATAACGATGAAGAAGTAAATGTTTTGCTTTGAACGGCGAAGGAACACATTGTAACCAATCCTACGTACCGAATAATATAGTTAGAGATGAGTACAGTCTAGGCTAATACTGCGTGTAAATGGACTTCGAGCCATGGTCTTAGAAATTTAAATGGGCTCATTTTTTTTTACTACCTTGTCGCCATAGTAGTCGTTTCAGTATAGTGGCGATAACTTCACTAGGTCCCCCATGGTGAGATGTTCATACCAAGGATAGCTAACTCTACCTAGCCCTTAACGAGATAACAAGCGTGACTTATACACATTATCCCGTCCACGATATACGCGAATTGACTCAGGGCATATGTGTTATCGACAGAATAAAACTGAATGTTGTGCTTACATTTTTATCTCACGCAATCGTTGTCTACTGAATTTAAATTTAGCTCTACCTGGTATTTTTATAAGGTCATTCGACTCGTATGACGCATAGTGACATATTCGCATAATAAGTTACATTTCATACACGCGTTATCATTGTTTAAAATCTTGTCCTGTAGCGAAACGCGTACGTGAAAGTAGGTGCCATCATTATCTCGAATTCAGGTCTAGGTCACGGCGCGGTATCACGTATGATGATAAATCATTACTCGTACACATGTCGGGATCTACAGACACGAAAGGACGACTGCATCGATGATGTTACCAGCGCGATAATCTCCGCACTGCACTGCCGGTGCACTGTGACACGACAATCTACCAACATCGCCGTGGTCCTTATTACAATAGAAATAGTATGGTGACAAAGACCTACGGCCGGGATATGATTGTATGTCTCGAGGAGTCAAACCGTTGACGAGGTCGCCCGGTAATATCAATAATAGCTATTGTCGTCACAGGGAAACCCAAAAGGTTGGTTGCAGAATATATTTAATCAGCGCCGTATGCCTCAAGGCTGAGCTTTTTATCATATTAAATAGTGCACTCTGTTATTACTAATTAATTAGTTTCGAGTTACGTGTGACACACAGATAAATAATGTAGGTATTATAAGACGTATTTTTATATCGTTGAGATTACCTGTGAAACTTTAGGTTATTTTAGTGAACATTTATTGAGGAATTCGGGAAACTTCAGTATTCAGTATTCATTACAATTTCGGCATGAAAGTAAAGATGTAGGTACATACAGACGGCAAGGACAACGTTCTATGAAAAATTAATTTCGTATAAAATAAATATTGATGTGACTGCCGTTAAAGGTCATAACGTAACATTTACACCGAGCATTATCTTTATGGGGTAGCTGTTTAGCTGCCTTGAACTTTCCTAAACTATTGGGAGAAAATGTTCACTGCGATTGATAGGTAAGTAGCTTTATTCCTAGTAGTACACACAAGTAACTCAGCCTTAAACGAAAGGACCATTATTATAAAAGTTGAATAAAGGCCCTGGAATACGAAAGTAAAACAGAGATTCTTTTTGCTTATATACATAAATACAATGCCCGTGCGCGTTCCATTGATCAATGAAATAACAGTAGGTAACTTCTTTCGGCTGACGTTAGGATAAACTTGCATGAGAATTCGATAAGGTCAAAACATAATTATGACATGTTACAAGGAAAATTTTATTTTGTGATCTCTTTCTTTGCTGATCGCGTGCAATAACGCGTGTTGAGATAACCATGCTCATGGCATTCGACATTCGTAACCCACGCGCTCTTTGCAATGGTTTTCCCCGCACTCGGCACAATACTGGAGAAAGCCTGACTCGTCATCGCTTACACAATGCTCATCCGGCCAGTCACACATGCTCACACACACATGTGTATATCCGTTGTTCGGAACAACATTTTGTAAATATTTTTTTTACAATATGTTTTTTTTTGTCACTATAATAACCGTTACTGCATTGTGAATATGAGGAAATGCAGAATCAAAATAAATACTATATATAGTTTACCAAATCCACACGAAAGTAAAGAAACGTTAGTAAGAATTACAGAGTCTAATGATGATGATATTCGCGAAAATAAATGCATTTGTATAGGTTTCTACTCATTTTTTCTTATGTCAAAGACACAATAGCGAAAATACTTGAATTCATTTCAAAGTAACAATAAGTCGAAAAAGTAAAGTAGGTACCGAGTACGACTACAATAATTAAAAAAGGTTAATGTCTTTTTTTTAACCGTTTCTTAAATCTTAACGCGCGTTGAATTCTTTTATACACGAATTTGGGGGTGTACAAAGAACATTCCATTGTTTAGTCAGTAACAGTTATTTTAGCCGTTTTTAACAATTGCCAAATATTTTTTTTGTGTACTGTCAATTCAGAGAAATAAGAATACTAAAAACACGTTTTTAAAGCATAGGTCATTTAGCACAACGGGAGCTCAACTTCCTGTGCTGAATGCAAATTGCTTATATTTTTTAAATTATCTATATATGAAGGGTGTCAGAGACCGAGCAATTAAATGATGGCTAACATATTTTATTCTGTATTTAGACTATCCCAAAACTGTCAAGGAAACTATAAATGTTAAGTAAGTAATACCTACTAATGTATCTATTACAGTATATCAAAAAATGCGACGATTTAAGAAAACACCGATGTTCTTTTTTCGAATGTTTTTTTCTTTTTTCATTATATGTGACATTACTAAAGAGGCTCTCATCACCTAGGCCGACCGTTTGCACAAGCTTGGGTCGAGTGGCGGTCGGACGTGATCGCAATGTCAAAACATCACTGGAAGGTCTTTTAAAAAAAACATGAAACAAAACACAACAGGCTGCTAAGAAAAATCCAAACGAACACTGTGTTCGCATGAATATGCATACACATACTATTCATTTTAACATGTTCTTTCTAGTTTTTTTCAAGGAGATTTTCCAATCACGTACCTCCATGTTAATTTATTATGGTGTTTCGTAATGTTTGTTACCTTCTACATTTTCTACGGTAAACTAGGTCTCTTGGTCTTATGAGAATAGCGTGTTATCTCATAGAAAGCTTATTATAATTGTGAGAATATATTGTTGTTTTTACTTAACCACAGTTTCCCAACTAAATTGATTTGATGAGTTTTAAGAATGCATACTACATCACTATCACCGATTTGTAAGTACTATTATATTCTGACGTCCTTAATTACTGCATAGGTACTCTTCAAATTACATTTCCAATAAAAAGGGATAAACAAATATAGATAGATCTGCGTAAACAAAAAATTCTTAATGTTTTAAATCTTCATCTAAATATCTCGCAAATAAATCGTTATCTCTTGATAAAAGCTATACTCTATCGGTAGCGGACTCGCACTCTCACAAGGGATTACAGGCTTTATGTATATTTATACAGTGACTACTCCTGCCCTATATATTCTGATTGTTTAATCGTTTATGTCACCGCCGCGCCGCCGCCGCCGCCGCATACGAGCGCGGTTGCGAAAATTCGTCGCGGTAAATTAGAAAGCGTAATGATTGCGGGCAGCGGCGGCGGCGGTGGCGGAGCTGTCGGTCGGCCAACGTTCGCCGCAGGTACAACTTCCTTCACTTAAAACAGAACCTCACCAAACATACACGATTGTCTTAACAGTATACAAACATTATTACCATTTCCTACACCACTTAAACGTAAACATATTTATTTTATATTACAAATTCGTTTACAATGCGACCAAGTTTGTTTGTTGATTTGCCATGACAATGATTAAACCGTGGCTTATTCGCGGGCTAATTGAGAAATATACAATCTGATATTTAGTATGAACTTGCGTTGTAAGGACGCATAAGAAGTATAGCTCATCATGTGGAGCCCCACTGTCAGGCGGCCGCCATATAACCGCACCTCGCAGAGTGCCTACCGACAGGAAAATGAATCCCAACATACAACTCGACAACACAGTTCTTGACTCAACAAAACGCACGTACAAATAATACAGCTTGTATAGAAACCCAACTAAAATTATTTAAATAAATATCTTCGCGTCTCACCTGAATGTCTCAAACGCGCACACTCGGAGCACTGTACTATTGTTTTTTAACGTGTTTTGTTCAAGCTTATCGTAAAAAAAAATTAAGAGTTAACAGAACGACGAAGTGGGGAGCCGACACGGGCGCTCGCGCGGGCGATCAGGCGGTACTGACTGAATGGGGGACATGCCATCTTCTCTTTATGTTCGTACAAGGGAGGTAGGTCCCAATGATGATGCAGAGCGCCCGTCCGACACCACAACACACCGGTACACTCTTCTTGTTGTTGTAAAATAAAGTTTAGCTGCTACTTTAACCATGTAAGGCTCTATGTCGTTTATGAAGGTGTGTACATTTTTTGTTATAGTTTATTAACAATATCAATTTTAATATTAACAATATAAGCTTAATACATGAATAGTATATGAGAGAATTCGGCAAAGTTGATCACTTTTAATTCGAAAAGTCGAAGGCTTAATAACTCTCATAGAACATGTTCATCCCATTTTAATACTTTCGTGACAGGTTGTTGCAACGTATTGTTATTACGTTGACGGACAAAACGTGTCCCCCAGAAGGTTACAACCGTGTCCCTATAGCATAATTCACTAAGGTCCACCATATTTTTATATAATATATTTTGTTAAACAATAGCACTGATGGTTATACGGATAGGTAGGTGCTAAGGTACGATTAAGCTAAGCTTTACTTAATAATACTATATTTCGTTATTTTTATAGGAACATTATTATTATCTCTTTTGAAAAGACAACACCGTATAGACCGTAATACCAATTATATAGTTATAACGGTCTTCAGGAGGAGTGTGAAATGGTTACAACAAAACAACGTCACAAACAGAAGAGAGCCTTTGTAGTACTTATGATAATGCCCATGAATAAGCTCAATTAGTGCATGTATTTAAAAAGTTTCTGTATTCAACAACTTTCTTTAGATTTGAAGGTCAACTAGGAGTCATTGTTCTACGCCAAAGATATTAATGTTCCAAGAAACCCCGCTGTACCCCGAGGGAGAGAATGTGGCCACAGCTTTTGTATGTGTCGCGGACAAGACGCGCCCACACAATGCAAACGGGGCGGAGATGTCTGTAACCTGCCGATATGATCGCAATATCAAATCTTATTACTCGACCGTTACTATATTTATCAGCCGGGCTAACTGTTTTTGGAACGAAAACGCGGACATTCGTGTCAGTAGGCTTCGCGGCGAGCTCTCGTTAAATTCGCGAATCGGAACAGCTTCTTACTACGAGTAAAAGATTAAACTTTCATCTATCTATAGGTATTTATGCAGTAGCTTTTCGATAAACCGTCATCTTCAGATACGGCAAATGAAAGTCTTGTGAGGATAAACTAATACCTTTTAAACCTAATGTAGGCACAGACGCTAGTTTATGTCCACACTTTATCCTTGGGTGTGTTTTGTAGTCGGTGTGGTATAACGTTGAAATTAATTGTTTTCCTTCGCCGTAAAAACGTTGGTAACGTAGGCCCTGATAGAGATCTACGGTAAAAGTTGAAAAGCCTTAAAGCCGATTGCAAATCGACTAACTCAAATGAAATTTACATACTTGAAATATAACATATAATTACTATGAGCGCTGGGGAATCATGAAGAAAATTCTTAAAACAGATGTGTACTTCTCCTAAAGGTGAAAATTGTATTTTTATTTAACAACATATAAAATCGTAACGATCTGCATCTCGGTATCCCTTACTCGTAAGCAAACCTTAGATGTATGTCCACCTTGTTAGATATATGTATTTATAAGGTTTTAGATGCATATCCGTTGATGAATGATATTGTCTTATTGCTCAGAGTGTGATTCCTGCATATATATATAATATAATATAATGTGTATAACTCTCAATTCCAGTATGTGCATACATATATACACTTCACGCCTGTCTCCCAGAGGGGTAGGCAGAGATTACAAATCTCCATTTTTCATGGTCCTGACATACCCCTTTCGCTTCATCTACATTTATGCTTCTTTTCATACATAATCTCCCGTTTCGAGCACTTTTCACGCCAGGATATCAGCAATCTGGTCGATGTATGTCCTTCTGGAGCGACCTCTACTCACCCGGCCCCTTACATCACCCATATAAATCTCTTTCGTTAATCCACTTTCATGTATCCTCTCCATATGCCCAAACATGTAATGCTTGAGAAACGTCTTGAGTAGTTTGGTGGAATTTGCTATTATTTATTACCAAAATACAATCCATGTTTACAAAATCATTCATTACAAAATCATAGACCATACAATAAACTATCACGTGGTTAATTTGTGTGAGGTGATTTTTTCTTGTATTGTGATCATATTCAACATTATCCATCACCAGACTCGATTGTCCTAAAAATATCGCCCTAGATTTTTTTACAGGTAGAATCCCACCTCTAAACAAACCCTACCTACCAATCTTTCGACGTACCTAGAAACTAGGTACCTATGTGAAAAACTTCCGAGCATGCGGAAAATATTATTAAATGATAAGCTAACCACCGTCTTTACTCCTGTAATTAATTTAATTCAGCTCAGGCCCCAGTAGTGACCTGTAATTAATTTACTTTTTACTAATTTACTGTACTTTTGCAAATAATTGGACCAAGTAAGTACCTATTTTCTATTTTACGCCATTAGCATCTAGTTGGTCATTCCAATTTATCGTCTTAACCCTTTCAGGACGTCGTCGACGTCGAATAATAAAACTTCGTTTGTGTTATTGCCGTTGTAAACAAAAGTGGTAATTAACAGCAGACATGTTCGTTTGTCCAGAGTGGATCATCATCAGTCACACTGCTGGACGAGGGCCTCCCCCTATGATTTACATGATCAATAGGGCGAAATGCCAAGAATCGCCCAACTTGGCAGGCGGGTTGGCGATCGCAGTGTTGTTGTGGTGTAACTCATAGAGATCGCTGCAGCTCGTCCTCTGGAGAGTTTCCTCGGTCGCTTCATCGCGACCCCCACGACGGAAAAAGTTGGGCTCGGGCACCACACGGCTTAGACAGAGTGGATATTAGAAATTAACTAGCTGGAAAATTTTGTTTTGCCATAATAAGTTGCACGTTTGTACCCCGTGTATTGGGAGAAACACAACTGGTAGATGCATAAAAAATAGATTGTAGCCAATTCTCAGACCTACTGAATACGCATATAAAATTTGGTGAAAATCGGTAAAGCCGTTTCGGAGGAGTACGGTAACTAACATCGTGACATGGAAATTGTATATATTAGAAGATTATACCTACATACATATTTCTCAGTTTCTTTCATGTAATTCTTCAGCACCAACTTTTGGAACTGAGATGTAGTAGGTATGCGCGCCGATCGGTGAACAAAAACGGTCACCGAGTTTCGAGAATAACGCACTTCGTTTATGGATCTCATTATTTTTATGTTGAAAAGGAGAAATTTAGTGTGGTCTCGTGATAAATAACACGGAGTAATCTAATTGTATCCCACAGAAATCGATGAAATTGGCCAACGATTCTCATTAGTGGGCGCGCGGCCTTATGGTGGGAAAAATACCACAATGATGGTTCAGAAGTAGGTACTAAAGTGCCTGCCTGCTCGGTATTCGATATACTAGTTAGGCACATAAAATGCTCCAAATAAGTAGGTACTTTGCCAAGGGGCAGCCTAGCGTGGAACATCTGAGTGACAGCCCGCATCAGAACAAGTTTAACCTGAAAGGGTTCATTGACTTTGCTGATATATCGTTGTAACTACTCTCTACTAAAGTAGGTAGGTATTTATTTTTACATGCATTTTTAATAAATGCCATTGTTGTTTTTATGAATAAAAAGCGCGCTTAGATAAACGTCTTGTGCAGACGTTAGATTAATTCTGGCTATTTTGTTTCTGTGGTTATGTTTTAAAAAAACATCTAAATAATTTTCAGTTTTATACGCCAATTATTTATAATTAACTTTGTAATGTTTATAATTATATTGTATTGTCCATCCTTAAGATACAGCCTTGTACGAAATTAACCTAATACATCATCATCATCATCAGCCCATACATGACCACTGCCAATCGTCTTATATTATTCAATGTAAAAAACTCAAAACTCAATTGTATGGTATGTGACCCACCCATATTAGGATTGATGGTCGTACCTACTCATGAATTTGGTATTAAAACAAAAGAACTAGAAAGTATTTTGTTACAAAATTACGAAAAAAAATTCATCTTTTTTGTAAGTAAGTCGGTAATTACATATTCCTAGCACACTGCCTATTGTGACAATATTTTAAGAAAAGTTGTACACTGCGTCTTAAGAGAAGGTGAAATAATGAAAAAAATAAACTTTACCCTTTTTTATTACCAAATTAGGCCCAGGCTCAAAAAGCAAACGCCCACGCTTCACCCATATTTAACCCAATCTGACAGGGGGAGTGAGACTATTGCCATTAAAGGGTTCACTAACGGGTCACTTCTTATACGGGTTTCGTCACGATGTTGTCCCACATCCTATGACGTACTAGGCTCTCGAAAAGATAGCAATTGGTACGCATACGTGGGTATGCGTACCAATTGTGTGTACCTGTTGTGCTGAGTGTGGACTCAGCACAACAGGTCTGGAACCCGTATAGGTATTTCCAATGGCACGTCAAGTTCCCACCCAACCACCACACCCGACCCAATGTAACATAAGTGTCAAGCAATTGAGTAGTCACTCAACTCAACTATTAGGTGTTAAACCTAAGATCTCCAAATCAATTGTGGTCTTAGTAGCCGGGACCAGTTACAGCTTTCATTGGTATCAGACACCGAAGCGTTCAGAAATTAAATCGCTTCGAAACAGTCATCCTTGAAAAAGTTAAACGCACTCAAAGTTCTGGTGATCGGTTATTCCATCTTCTGTTCGAAGTATTTTTCCTGGTGGTAATATAATTTCCATGTATTTCTTTTATCATGTAATCAATAATGTCATCCGTTACTTATTACCCTCATAGCACCCCTACATAATGCACGGCAGTAGAAATAATAAAAAAATACTTCTTATGCAATAATCGTTTTTGTACATCTTTCACTCATGATTCTGCGCTGTCTTTCAGTCCAAGCGAACGATCTCGACCGCCGCGTCTTCCGAGGGCGACCGCGTTGGTTCTTGGCGTTCGTTGGCAGCCAGATGGTCACCTTATATTTTGCTCTACGCACCGGTCACATGCGAGCAACGTGACCTGCCCAATCCCCGCTTTTTGAGTTACATCTACAATGTTGCTTTTGACGGTTAGCTATATGTCGGATTCAAGCCACTCATAATAATTGAACGTTACTTTAGATGTCAATAAAGACAATCAATATAAATGGTAGAATGCCCATAGCTAATAGCTGGCTGCTAAGGAAATAATTTCTGGAAATCTTTCATGACCCAGAAGCTTTTACATTCTTATCTTATACATAAAAATTAATTGATGTTCGTTAGTCTCGCTAAAACTCGAGAACGGCAGGACCGTTTTGGCAAATTTTGGTCTTGAATTACACGTGGAAGTCCAGGGAAGGTTTAAAAGGCCTATTTCTTCCAATACACGGAGTACAAATGCGACTTCGTACGGCAAATGAAATATTTGCCCAGACAACTAGTTACGTATAAATAAATAAATATTAATGCTTTGCTTGCATACATCATTTCTCATGAATTTTAACTCAACAATAGCAAGACGACAGGAAAATCCAAAACAAACGGAATAGCAGTACATAAACATCGTGATTTCCTAAACCATAACGAAGTGTTGGAACTAAATAGGTCATTACGAGGAATTTCCAACATGTGTGTTTGACAATACGACCGTGATTCATCCATCAGACTCAACAATAAACTGTTTAAAACGTTTCCTGAAATTATTTCTTGTCACTTGCTAAACTAACACTGCATTATAAATATACCTATAGACGTCACATACACACATACACTTACCACAATTAAGGCGTGTAAATACTTTTTTAATAGTTTTTTAAATGCCAGTCATGACCTTCACTTATGAAAAATTTTAAATAGAAACGAAAGAAAAACACAAGTAAGGCACTTATTTTTTTATTTATATATTTGTTTCTCAACAACACAACAAAAGAAGCATGTATATACTAAAAACTAACATCTATCAGACGTAAACTTAGTTGAAATTCATTTAATAAAAATATAAAATGTCCGTTATGGAATATAAAACAAGGAATGACCTTGACTTTAAATTATAACAATAAATGTACTTTTTCATTATTATGATGAGTTTCAAACAATACTAACATTATTACTTTGGCAGTTTTCCTACTTCAAACAGATAAGCCGCAAACAATTTGATCTGAAACAAAAAAATCAATTTTTATTACTTTTTATTTTGTATTATTTTTAAGTTTATTTTCATGAACGTCAGCTTAGAAATAAAATAAGTCCCTGGTTCAAAATAATTGATTTGATGGACTCGGAATCCGGGTATTCGAGGGACTTTCCTCCATTCAAAAATGGGTTTATGTATGTGAAACATTTTAGAAAAATTTCGTTAATTAGTATTCCAATATATTCATACATTTCAAACTCTGCAAAACATTGATAATGCAGACATTTGAAATGAACCGGAAGTGTTACGGTCTGGTTGCTATTGACTGTACCGGAGTCAGCATCGATCAAAAGGTATAAGTAGTTGAAAAATAATTTTATTTATACTAATTTACTTACGGGGAAATAACAATTCCCTCTTTATAATGTAGTACAGAGAAGAAAACGCGACGCGAATAAAATTGAGTGCGGTATCCTGGTTCAAGCGATAATAGCGCCATTAGTTCATGAATTTTCCACTTCATTGGCATAGATGTACCTATTTTTAAAATTGTATAAACCGTAAAATGATAAGCGTAATTCTTAAGTACCTATAACTTATAACATATTAACAAGTAATCAATGGTACAATCGAATGGTACCACTTCACTTCTTCCTGGCGTGTCGTAGGAGCTGACTATGTCATCTGGAAATTTAGGTGTATTCAGGATATGAGATAGCAACTTTGTAACTGAAGGGATGTTAACACGGCATTATTAACTATTACGGCAAAGCCATCGCCGACCCGCCTGCTAAGCGGGTCGATTATTGGCATTTCACCACAAATTATCTTGGAAATCATTAGGGGAGGCACTCGTCCAGCAGTGGACGTCATGTGGCTGATGATGATGTCAAACATGTAACACATGATTGCAGTGGCGTGCACACCATATAGGCAAAAAGACACTGCCTATCTTAGTATTTTGGTTACCCGACCTAATAATAGAGTTATTGCTAGATCCTTTTTTGTTTGTTGTATTCACGACATAGGCTAACGAAGGTCCTGTGTTTTGTGGGTGAGTAGATAGGTAGGTACCTGTGTTTCGTAAAGACAAGTTACCTATACACAGGTGTCAATCCTTGGGGATTACTGCCTACCTTGTCGTAAAAGCC
>SJJU01005773.1:0-31062 GCA_012932125.1 Conopomorpha cramerella | reverse complement strand
ACTTCACGCCTTTTTAATCCCAAAGAGGGGTAGGCAGAGGCACTTGCTAAAGCAAATACCCACGGTTCACCAAGCGTATTTAACCCAACGTGACAGGGGGTGAGCTCATCGCCGTTATAGGGTTCACACACCTTGTTGTGTGCGGGTTTCATCACGATGTTGTCCTTCACCATACGAGCGTCGCGTTGCGTACATGGGCTCAGAAAAAGAGTCCCATTGGCACACGTCCAGTAGCCGGACTCGAACCCGAGACCTCCCGGTTACAAGTCAAGTATCCGACCAACTGGACCACAGACGCTATTTTTCTATGTCATGAACTCGAATATTTCGTCATTATCATCAGCCCATATTTGTCCACTGCTGGACAAAGGTCTCTCCGACTGCACGCTACTGTGATCTGTTTTCGTCTTCTCGCATCCAGCATCTGCCAGCCATCTTGCGCATATCATCAGTCCACCTTGCCTGAGGGCGTCCTACACCTCGAGCGAGACGCGGTCTCCACTCGTACTCGCTGTATATTTACTTTACATATCGATGGCTTCCAGCCAAAAAGGTCAAAGCGACATTTCAGTAATTTTACAGGAGAGTGGCTTAAAGTTTAAATAAAGCTTTGTTTTGGGAGAAGAACACATAATCTCTACCGCGTAAGCGACATCAAACTACGTCATACAGGTACGAAACCTAGACAAATCGACGCAGAAAAAAAAGGCGATCCAAACTATATACTCAACTCATTTTGGACAAAAATGTCGCTTAGGCCTTTTTGGCTGGAAACCGTCGATATATACTTTTGACCCTAAGGGTCAGAACCGGGTATAAAAAAAAACAGTATTTTATTTTATCAACCGCCACTATAGTGTGCTATAAAGTGTGCACTTTACGATGGTGCCCGATAGCAAGTTAGCAGTTACAAAACAGTTTTATCTTTTTAATAAATAACGTCAATACAAATAGCCAATTAAGATAAAATTCAGATAAATATAGCGAATTATCGGCCGTTTGAAGTGTAGGTAATGTTTCGGAGGCATTCAAGGAGTTTTATTATCATTTTATCGTATTCTAGCTTGTTTTACCAATATACATTATTAACCGTGTTTCTCTGCTATTTTATGCATGTATTATACATATAAAGTATAAACCTTCCTCAACAATCACTCTGTCTTTTAAAGAAAACCGTATCAAAATACGTTGTGTAGTTTTATAGTTATAAGCAGTGGCGTGCACACGATATAGGCAAAAATAATCTGCCTACCTTAGTATTTTGGCTACCCGACCTAATAATAGAGTTATCGCTATATCTTTTTTTGTTGTACTCACGACACAGGCTAACGAAGGTCCTGTGTTTAGTGGATGAGTAGATAGGTAGGGGTCTATATTTTGTAAAAACAAGACCTACTTTTACCTGTACATAGTTGTCAATCCTTGGAGATTACTGCCTACTCTGTCGTAAAAGCCAGTGCACGCCACTGGTTATAAGCATACATAGGGACAGACAGCGGGAGGTGACTTTGTTTTATACTGAATACTAGGTGACCCGGTAAATGTTGCTTTACCAATATGCATTATTAGAATTGTTTCTTTGATTATATGTATGTATTAAACAAAAATTAAAAAAAATATATATATCTTTAAAAAAAACGCATCAAAATCCGTTTCGTAGTTTCAAAGATGACATAGAGACAGTCAGCGGGAGGCGACTTTGTATATTATAGTATATTGAAGATAATTATGCATTTTACTACAAAGTTTGCGAAGAAAGCACTAAAAGTGAACTTTTCCTAGTTTCGTTCAATGTACGATTAGGTTCATTTATTGAAGTAATTTACGTCGCTATTTCATCAATACATAAAACAAAGCTATCTGTCCCCATGCTGTTTTTTTTATCACTATGAACAAGCGTTTGACCACCATCCTGTCGTCGTAGACCACATCGCTGCTTAACATCAGACAGGATGGTGGCCAAACGCCTGTTCATTGTGATGAAAAAAAGAACATAATCGTTACTAAAAATGTCAATGTACAGTCAATCGAGTAAATAAATATTACATTCCAAAGACCTGGTTTAAACGATTGCCGCTGTCCCACTTTCTTACATAAATATGCACTGGACAGGTTCGAGTCTTCGCACCGTCACCTTTAACTCTTACTCCATAATCGTATTGACACGACCTATCCCTCACAACACCACAGGGGTCCAAGCTCGGACCTAGCATAACTACACACATCAAAACTGTCTAGGGATCAAGTACATTTTAGAAGATTGCAATCAAGAATATATTTTACAAAAACTGAATTCATTCATAATTTATCAAAATGTGGTGATAAGTCATTGATACAGGCATGGGGAATTAGGTAGGAGAACTACTAATTCCCATGCCTGTATCATACAGAAGTTTAGATTTGATTTAAAATAAATTAATTATATTTTTTTAGAGCTAAAAATGTTCTTGATCCCTAGACACTTTTGATGTGTGTTGATTAGAACGCCGCGTAGCATCTTCTCTGTCCCTTTTTCCACAAAAATGATGTTACTTCTGGTTCAAAAGTGTCACTTTTACTACCTAAAATGGCAGTTTAGATCCAAATATACCCTCGTTTTTATCGTGGGGAAATCCGTTATGGATACCCCACCGATAACGGGGACAGCGGCGGGGTTATGTGGGTCTCGAACCCACTAAAAACCCACGGTGAACGCTATCGCGTTATTGCCGGGGCCCCCGGAACAGCTTCAGCCACTACGTCCAAGGGTGGCCCCAGTCGAGATCCAAATATACCCTGCTACGCAGAAAGGGACAGAGAATATGTCTCTTACTCTTTCACTCCTGCAAGGTTTTCATATTAATCATCATCAGTCACATAACGTCCACTACTGGACGAGACCCTTCCCCAACGATTCCCGTCTTTTGTGGAGAAATGCCAATAATTATTGGCTTATATCGGCACTCTTGGCAGGCGGGTTGGCGATCGCAGTGGTGTAGTGGTTTAAGTCACAGAGAGCGCTGCTGCCCGCCCTCTGGAGAGTTCCCTCGGTCGCCTCTTACCTCCATTACGAGAGAAGTTGGGTTGGGATGGTGACACATGTATTCTATTCGCACGGCTATTTTGTAAATTTTTGGATTGTATACGTATTTATAGTGGTTTTTGGTTTGCGAGTTGAAATCTGTTAATCTCTCCTAGTTGTATTGCACTAGCGTCACAGCTTCAAATTATGTCCATCGCTGTGTTAGTAATAATCACTATGATGTGAGAGTAACTAAAGCAGCAATACACATCGTTTGAAGCTGCAATGCAACAACGAGAGAGTAGCAGAGTTGACCCACAGATCATCAGTGCAATCTCAAGATGAAAGTGGTCTATCAGTTTTGTTGACACTTCCTTTGTCACTAAAACAGCAATAAGGTAGAATTGTTATATTGTGACAAGTATAAAATGAACCTTAAAGTCTGATGACATTTATATGAGTTTCGACCTTAAGGTGGCACAGACAGCATATTCTTGACCGACTGTACGCGCGTACTCGTGTTTGTCTGTCCCACTCATAGCCGTGCGGTATGATAGAGAGAAAGATATGCCCTTCGAATGTGACTTCGCTCGCAATACGTACTGTATGTAGCACATAACAACATTTCTATTGAACCCATGACAGCTACCGCGAGTCGGTACGTCGTCGCACAATCTTAGATCGGTATTTTGCGGTTGGGACCGGTTTTTAGTACTTGTCCATCGATGTGGTGAGCGCCGCCTTGCCTACTTACCACTTGCACGGTGGCTAGGGATGTAACGGTTGCGCGATAAATTACATCGATGTTTGTGCACAAAAACATCAATATCAGGTTATTAGTATATTTTGCTTACGCGCTAGGGATGGAAAGACGTTACGATAAAAATTATCGATATTCGCAGTTTTTGACCGCATTACGATTTTTTCTTAAATTTCTTATCTTTAAGAAGTTATTGAACCTAGCTAATAGGTATACACAATAATCGATTGGTTATCATTATGTTTTGTTTCTCAGAGGAAGAGGATACTACTTCCATGCATCGCGAATATCCACATAACGAGTAATTCTACTTTTACGTCTATGGCAACATTACAAAAAAAAGAAGCTTAAGAATTTCCCATTTTGAAAGAACAGTTGTTACATAGTAATCTTTTGTGTATCACTAAAGTTACCACACCTTCTGTCGGCTGACCTCAGATCAATATCTTCGGTCGAGATTGATCGATTTGGATCGATTGGTAAAACAGATTTATCAGTATAGAAACACACTTAAAAATACAGTGTATTACGACCGGCACGGACGATGGATGACTGTCTTTGTATGTTTTTTTTTATATTACACTATGTATGTAAGTATGACACCAGTTTCTGATGCCTATCGAACAAGTTATTTTATATTTAGGTTTGCGAGTTGAAATCTGTTAATCTCTCCTAGTTGTATTGCACTAGCGTCACAGCTTCAAACGATGTCCTTCGCTGTGTTAGTAATAATCACTGTGATGTGAGAGTAACTTAAGCAGCAATACACATCGTTTGAAGCTGTTTCATAAAAAATCTCATAAATATTATTGCTTTAGCAAGTGCCTCTGCCTACCCCTCTTTGGGATTAAAGGCGTGAAGTGTATTTTTTTATTTTATATTCGTGACCGCGTGTAAATTGTCACGTGATTATGTTTATTCTTAGATCATCGGTGATACTTTTTATCGATAAAAAACTTAAAGCCAGTCTACATCCCTATTAATTGCCAGACAGCTTATTCAATTAATAAATTATAACACAGTTAGTATAGTCGTAGATATACTAATATTATAAATAGGATGTATCTATATTTTTGTATGTTTGTTATTAATAAACTAAAAATCTCGTGGACATATTTCTGCAATTTATCCTTTTCTAACACAGATTATGTTAGATACATTCCCACGGGAACAGTAGAAAACATGAGTAACACCGCACCTCTAACTACAGTGAATTTCACAAAATTATTAGTAATACGAGTATATACACACATCAAAAGTGTCTAGGGATCAAGAACATTTTTAGCTCCAAAAAACTGTAATTTACTTAAATCAAATCTAATCTTCTGGATTGGTCTCCTACCTAATTCCCCATGCCTGTATCAATGACTTATCACCACATTTTCAATAAATAAAATACACTTCACGCCTTTAATCCCAAAGAGGGGTAGGCAGAGGCACTTGCTAAAGCAAATACCCACGGTTCACCAAGCGTATTTAACCCAACGTGACAGGGGTGAGCCCATCGCCGTTATAGGGTTCACACACCTTGCGGTGTGCGGGTTTCATCACGATGTTGTCATTCACCGTACGAGCGTTGCGTTGCGTACATAGGCTCTGAAAAAGAGTCCCATTGGCACACGTCCAGTAGCCGTTTACAAAAACTGAATTAATTCAGTTTTTGTAAAATATATTCTTTATTTCAATCTACTAAAATGTACTTGATCCCTAGACACTTTTGATGTGTGTATTTATAGAATTCGATATAAAAGAGAGCAGAATGAAATAAAAATACCTTATCAAAGGACTGGTTGATAAATGAAAGACCTAGACTCACTTTTCTTGTTTTCCTTTCGCAATGCCGCACAATACTGTGACTTGTTTCTAGAATCTGAAGGGTAGTTTTGCCTTGGCTAGTGTCGTTTGCACAAGCCGTGCACGTCAGACTGTGTGGCGCTCTTTGTAAATGCAACTTTGCAACAAAGCTGTTTCATACAACACACATACATTCAACTGATTGGATAAATGCCAAAGAAAAGTAAATTGAGCATGTATCCTAGTTTCTTAGTACATGCAATTGTAACAGGAGGGTTTGTATTTGAGTAAAATAAATACACTTCACGCCTTTTAATCCCAAAGCGGGGTAGGTAGAGGCTAAAGCAAATGCCCACGGCTCCCCAAGCGTATTTAACCCAACGTGACAGGGGGTGAGCCCATCGCCGTTATAGGGTACACACACCCTCGGGTTTCATAACGATGTTGTCCTTCACTCTATAATCATATAGATGTGTCATTATATAATATTTTAATCTATACTAATATTGTAAAGCTGAAGATTTTGTTTATTTGTTTGTTTAAACGCGCTAATCACACCTATTCTATTCACCCACAAAACACAGAACCTATGTCATGAGTACAACAAAAAAATATTTAGCAAGAACACTACAATTAGGTCTGGTAGCCAAAATACTAAGGTTGGCAGTGTCTTTTTGCCTATATGGTGTTCACGCCACTGGTATTTCGTAAACTATCTAGTAGTTTTAAATCGACCAATTACGTATAGTTAGAGGACATTGTGCGTAATGGGCCGGACGATAATTTTTCAGAGCGGTTTCATGTCAAAGTTCATGAGGCCAGCAACAATGATGTTACGCGCCTTTTTGTAAACGAATACTCAACGAATTGAGATCTCGGCTACTGGAATTCGGGATCAATTAATGTGTCATGACAACCGAACAATTATGACATTTCTTCGTATTCATTCCCAGCTGTGTTGCTCTGGAAGCGAAGAGGGAATGATCAAATTATTTCTTTCTCGGCCGGCATGGGCTAGTGGTCAGGACGTCTGCCTCTAGGACGACGGTCGCGGGTTCGATTCCCGCCACGGACATAATGCTTTAGTGATGACTTTAGGCATTTGTTGTGTGAGTCTGGGTGTTTTATTTATCTATGTATGTATTTAAAAGTATTTATGTAAGTGTATCAGTCTCTGGCACCCATAGTACAGGGTATCCTATTGGGGACTGTGTTTAAAAAAAATCCGGCAATATACCTTAAAAAATCGGAGAGGCCCTGGTATTGGTCCTTTTTTCTTCAAAAGTATTTTAATGTCAGGATATTTTTATAATAATTGACATTTCAATTGCAATACTAATAAGTCATTCGTTTAAAAATATCGAAATATGTAACGCTCTGTGGGCGGTCCTCGACTGTACCTATTCACCCGTGATTAGAAGTAGTAAAACACGATGAAGATAATTATGAAATCAAGCGTAGCTCCGCTCTGTTTAGGAACCGACTGAAAATAAAACGCCGTTTTCACGACCCCCACGTTAACTGTCCTCCGTGCGTTTTACTGTAGTCGGTTAATACTGTCGGGACCGTACCGTGGACTCTTAAGATAAGATTCTACTAAACCAAGTACCTATAACTTCTAGGTACTTCGATAGAAGTGGAAAATTTACATTTATTTAGCCAAAGGAAGGCATGATCATTTTTCAAATCCTAAATCTTTGTTTAAGTCCGCTTAGATTTCCATTTAGATCTCATCAAAATGTTTTATAACTATAATACGACGGAATAAATTGACTGCCTCTGCTCCATAGGGCCGTGGGTTCGATTCCCACCGCTGGCAGGTATTTAGGTGAAGTACTTGTTGGGTGTGTCTGGGTGTTTTATTTATATAAGTATGTATTTAAAAGAAGCAAAGCTGTCTCCGTAAGACATATTTTTTTGACCCTTCAAGGGTTTGGGGCTGGGCGTTGATGATTCAGTAATGAAAGAATCATTCAGGGTTTTGAGTTTTATGTACATACCAGTGGACTCGACAGACGTTGTCCTGTCTTAACTATTAATACGAATATAAAATTAGTATAACATCCAGGGTGGCCCTTGCCCAGCAGTGAATGTCACGAAATATAAACTATCCTATCTCTCAAATTGGACGAAATTACATAATATAAATGCCAACTTTTGTGAATATCGGTAGCCCCGGAGTTCATTGGGAACAAACATCATGACACGTGATTTTTATATATTAAGATATATACATATATAGGTTTATAACCTGCTTATGTATGTATGGGTGATGGGAATGGGCGTGATCGCTTCCGCAATGTATGGTTGGCACTTTTATTGCATTCTTGTGCGTATCATCAAAGGGAATTTTCAATAGGGAAAATTACAAAATTGTATCCGACATCTCCAAGGGATACTAAACGGAACAATGAAATTGTAACATGTAATTTTGAGATCATACATAAATTCGCGTCCACCGTGCTAGGTGGGTGGAGAGTTCCTTTAGTTACAAAATTGCCACTTGCTGTCACTTTTAGTCAAACATGAATGTAGGCACCAAAACTTTTGATTCGATTTTACAACGGAATAATCATTCCGATTTCGGTATAATCACCAAAGCCTAGACACATAATAAAAAAATAGATATTATAGGATCGTTTCAAATATTAACCAGTATTAAATGATTTTAAAATTTACATTTTAGAATAATTTTGTCTATCCCTCATTCTTCTTCCTCGACGATCACGTTGGAAAGTGCCGTGAAAAGCATTCGTTTCTGGACCTTTCCGGGTGTCTCAAAGAGGATCAGGCCAAAAGGATCAGGGGTAGGACCGTGTTGGCATGTAGCCTCTGCCCATCCCCTGTGGGAGACCGGCCTAAATTTCAATTCTTTCAGTGACGATTCTAAAGTCTAAAGAACAGAAATTTAACAACAGACGATTGAAGCAAATAGCGTCAAAATTACCACCTAAGCAATTTTTGCTCTTATCATCAATCTAAAACTATTGTAAATATATCCATAGTGCTGTACCATGTCGCCGTTACCACATTCAGATCTACAGATAAAGCATCTTGTGCATTGAATCTATATATTTTTAACACCAGTCTATCCTGAACTTCACTTTTAAAGAATGCGAAACCTACACCAGCCAAAATACCATTCTAAATCATCAGAAGGCATTTATTCACTACACAATCACCAGTGATTCCTGGTCTATGATTCTTTGCAAAGCATATGCAAAGTCAGACAAAGAATATTTGGACATTCTTCGCAACAGCCACAGTTTGTCATAATCGTGCGCTTCGGCCTTGAAAGATTAGCCAACACGTGATCCTCTCTATAGTAAAAATGACCTTTTAAACAGCACCGAGATAAAGAGATATTAAAATGATCCAAGTGTACATTTGTGGTCATGATCGGCTTCTTTTGTAACCGGTTTCTTGGTGTTGGTAAATCACTCTGATGGATGGAAGGTCACTTCACTTTGTTTTTCGCTGCGCGAGATAAGTACTTAATGAGGTTCTGTTGCATAGTCGTTTCTTTCTTTTGTTGCTACAGATTATCTAATTATAGGTATCGATCTGAATATGGTAATAGAAATGTTAGAAGCTGTTCTGTTATTGCCTATAACATAACAGTGGCGTGCACTGGCTTTTACGACAAGGTAGGCAGTAATCCCCAACTCCGCGTCTCGGCAAACCGAGTGTAAGACGCCCTCAGGCAAGGTGGACTGATGATATACGTAAGATGGCTGCCAGAAGCTGGATGCGAGAAGCCGAAAACAGATCACAGTGGCGTGCAATTGGAGGACGTATTTAAGAATTCCGTTCTGCGGTTTTGTCTTCGGACTGACATTCGGAAACATGTACGGGACTCATCCATTCCATATAATTCTTAAACGATATATCAAATATTAGGTGTCATAGCTTAACGATGTCTTGATAACTGCTTAAATTAAAAGCATACGCGTTTCTCTGGGGAATGGAACTAATGATATTTTTTGTTGATGATCAAATCCAATTTCAAGATTGTCTTTTTAGATTAAAAGGTAGGTACACTTTGTGAGTTCAAAGCTTAACCTATACGCTTTCTTAAAGTACAAAGACAGTTTATACTTACAGATTATAGTAGAGAAACACAGTTTAATATTTTTTAAGGAAACGCGCACTGACATGATATTAAAAGTTTAAGACGGGTATTATAACGCGAAGATTAAGCTGAATGCTTATCTTTGGTTAATCTTCACGCTATAATACCCGTTTTAATATTTTAATAACAGTTTAATATTATATATTGGCAAAACAACGTTTTCCGGGTCAGCAAGTGGATAAATAAGACCACAAAACCGAAACGAAAATAAACGATTTTCGTGTTCCCGATTTCGCTAAAGCTCAATAACATCTTATATAATGAGTACTACTTTACTCACTGTGAACAAAAAGTGACCGGCATTTTCATTGAAATGTAATATCGACTCATTTTCTTTACCTCGAATAGGGAAAGTGTACTGTCGCGGACACACTGACGTATACAACACTACCTTCACTTGAGCTTTGTTTCTTAGATTTTCTTTAACCTATGAGCCCGTCGCGTAAAACTAAACATACTTTCTGTGGCCATCCGTAGAAACTCCACAAAACAAATTATTGCCGGAGCAAATAAGCTGTTTTTCTCCATGGAAATATTACTGCGTTGCTTGTAAGAAGCAATAATACTTAGTAATTGCTTAGTGAATACCATGTACTTAGAAGGACCGTAATTAAATGCCCTTTATACTACAAAAGAAGTACTGCGACCTTTTGCTTTACCGAAATGTAAAGGTGATTCATTACTTTACGTTCTAATGATGTTGGTATATAAGGTCATGGTATAAATATTATGATAAGATTGCACATACTTGGGTACAGATATGACTATTACTTTTTCTAATGTTTTCACATCTTTTTTTAAAAAAAAAAACAGTGAACAAGCCTTTGACCATCAAGAATTTCCTGCCTGATGTTAGATCTTCAAAACTAAGCAACGGATTTTAGTGCGAATTTCTTTATAAGACAGAGTAATTTATCTATATATATAAAAGAAAGTCGTATTAGTTACTCTATTTATAACTCAAGAACGGCTGAACTAATTTGGTTGAAAATTGGTGGCGAGGTAGCTTAGAACCGGGAGACGGACATAGGATACTTTTTACCCCGATCCTGTTGGTCGCGTCGCTCTATACAGGGGTGTTATAGTTTGTATGAAATACTGAAACTACGCGAATGAAATCGCGGGGCGTATACATATTATAAAACATGCATCTAAAAGCAGAAGAACACTGTTAAAAAAAGATAAAAGAAAGTCAAGGTCAACCGATTATTCTGAAATTTCTGTGGAGGTAGCTTAAGACCAGAAGACAGACATAGGATACTCTTTATCCCGATCCTTTGGGATGGGTGCTATATAGAGGGTGTTATTGTTTACGAAATACTGGAACTACGCGTATAAAATCCCAGGGCGTCCACTAGTATCTTATGCAAAAGGGGAGAGCAGAGTTTAGAGAAAATTAGATATCTTGTCAAATATGCTTTGAAAATTTTAGGCATTTGCTTAGTAAGTGTCTCTGTCTACTCTACTTTGGGACTGGACATGAGTGCATTTATTATTTTCTTTGTAGTTAGCGTCACATGTGCTCTCGTACGTAGTGGTTTGGCACAGTTTGCTGTGACGAGCTGCAGCTTAGCTAGGTCGCCACAGTACAATGGTGTAACAGCTGAGCTGTACAGTTCGCAGTGTGATCTGAGCTACCGTCGCGTGTGCGCTCTTACGTAGTGTAGCTCAGTACATATATTTCTGTTAACTATTTCCTTGCCTTTCACAGTATTCTGTTACATAGAGGAAACGCAAAGCAAACGTATTTACTCGAGAGTGTATGCCTAGATTTTACAATGCTACGGCTGCCAGTTTTCGGTGACCTGCCGAATGTATGTGAGAATATGAGACGGGAGCTCGTATTAAAATGGTCATTCGTTATTCACTGTTGCTTTTGAGACTTCGCATTTCATTAGAGCTTTTATCGGAAAAGTCTCTTAGTAGTGAACTGCCTGTCACTTTTCAGTACTTTCCGGTGATTTTTGAAACAAAAAAATGCTTTGTACTTTGTCCCCTTGTAGGGAGCATTCTTGGCCAATGTACTTATAGACTTTAAGTAGAAGTAATAAGAATCATTTTGTGTTTCCCTTGTAATATTATGCTGGTTTGGATGTACGTACTACAGTACTACATAATATTTTCTTGCCCTTGCTCCTATCATACCTAGGTGGTGTTTTAACAACTAATAAAATTAACCCAATGCCAATTTTTTTTTTAATCGCAATGAACAAGCGTTTGACCACCATCCTGCTTGATGTTAAGCAGCGATGTGGTCTACGATGGAGCACACATAGTCACCCTGAACTACATTCTCCCTCTAAAGTCCTATGGTGCCACGCCGTCCTGTCCTCTGCGACTGCTTTAGCATTAGACCAGCTCAGCCCTCGCGCTCTCAGCTCGCCGTCGAGGCTGCGCTCTCATGTGCCCACGGGGAGTACAAGCCTGCCTCGTCCCTTAAACTACGTTGCAGTACAATTACCTATTCTTCCTGGAGCCCTGGGGAACAAGACCGCTACACTTCCGTAGTTGTATGGCTCTGACATAGAAGCATCAAGTGACGTACAGCGTTTGCCGCGAAAAGTAATGTGTACGTTTAAGCGTTCTACGCTTATTGGGTACCTATTCACCCCAGTGACGTGAAGACCTTCAGACTGTACTGTGCAGGAAACACAGACTCCGGTAAGTCATTCCACATCCTGGCGGCTCGAACATTGGTTCGCGTAAATGGAATTAATTTCAATGCCGACTAATGTTCAAGGGTTAGGGCTTATCCATTTCCAATTAAGCCAAGTAAATATAAATATAATATAAATAGCGTCTGTGGTCCAGTTGGTCGGATACTTGACTTGTAACCGTGAGGTCGCGGGTTCCAGTCCGGCTACTGGACGTGTACCAACGGGACTCTTTTTCAGAGCCTATGTACGCATCGCAACGCTCGAACGGTGAAGTACAACATCGTGATGAAACCCGCACACCACAAGGTGTGTGAGCCCTATAACGACGATGGGCTCACCCCCTGTCACGTTGGGTTAAATACTCTTGGTGAACCGTGGGAATTTGCTTATCAAGCAAGTGCCTTTGCCTACCCCGCTTTGGGATTAAAAGCCGTGAACTGTATTTAAAAAAAAAAATATCTTAAGTAAACTCCGTGGTGACAGACGAATGTCGGTATACCTACTTCTTAATCCTTGCTCCTAATGGTTTTTGGCTCATAAATGCAGATGAGCATATTAGTAGAATACCTAAGCAAAATTAATAACATAACTTAATTTAGACTAAATTAATACACTAAAAACATGTCACCATTTAAGCCTTTATAAAATTACCTGTAATGTTAAAATAACCTACGTGCGTCTGGTTATAAATTATCCCTTATTACAATAGAAATAGAGTACATAAAGGATGTTATTATATTCATTAAGGGGTAGATTTCTGCCATCCGCGCTTTGTTTGTAAACGAAATGAGATGTCCGAAAGTAAATGTTCGAGGGAATTTTATTAACACTTTCGGGGGATATTCGTCTAGACACAATATTGTCGTTTTATTACCGTCGCTTGGACGATCGTAGTGTTTAGCGAATGTTGAATTACTTTGACTAGGTAATTGACTTGCCACAGCCTGGTTTTGGGTATAATTGAAAAAAAAAATCTGCGTCTGTGGTCCAGTTGGTCGGACACTTGACTTATAACCGGGAGGTCCCGGGTTCGAGTCGAGCGACTGGACGTGTACCAATGGGACTCTGTTTCAGAGCCTATGTACGCAACGCAACGCTCGGACGGTGAAGGACAACATCGTGATGAAACCCGCACACCACAAGGTGTGTGAACCCTATAACGGCGATGGGCTCACCCCCTGTCACGTTGGGTTAAATACGCTCGGTGAACCGTGGGTAATTGCTTTAGCAAGTGCCTCTCCCCTCCCCTCTTTGGGATTAAAGGCGTGAAGTGTATTTATTTTTATTTTTTGAAAAAAAAAACAACGTATGACGTATCAGCTAGTTTAGCATAAAATTGAGTTAAGAATGACAATGTGAGCCCTCAGTTGCTACCTCATATCCTGAATAAACCTAAATCTCCAGATCCCATAGTCCGCTCTTACGACATGCCAGGAAGAGAGGCATCTGATGCATTCTATTTACATGACGAACCGCCAGGATGTGGAACGACTTGCCGGAGTCTGTGTATCCTGCGCAGTACAGTCTGAAGGTCTTCAAGTCACTGGGGTGAATAGGTACCTAATGAACAAGTGTGCTTCATCGTAGACCACATCGCTGCTTAACATCAGGCAGGATGGTGGTCAAACGCTTGTTCATAGTGATAAAGAAAAATCATCGATCATCACGGGATACTTTTCGAATGTATAATCATTAAGAATAAAAAAAATCTTGGTTATAGCGAAAGCTTAGCGTGCTACGTCGACGGAATCTCTGAATGATGGAAAATCTTTACCAACAGAAACAAAAATATTTTTTATTTTGCGTACTACTACTTCCGTTGCCGTTTGTGAGAGACGCAAAAAATAATGTGAAATAGCTATTTACATTTCAAATGTTGTAGCCCTCTACTGGGGATATCTAAAGGATTACCTTGATATAGAGAGGATTTCGTGGATCAATAAACAGATATGCAAAATTATGTTCATAGGAATTCGATCAGCTGTTACGGTCGGTCAAGAAATTCATCATCAGCCACATGACGTCCACTGCTGGACGAGGGTCTCCTCCAATGCTGTGATAATTCATGGGGAAATGCCAATAATAGGCACGCTAGGCAGGCGGGTTGGCGATCGCAGTGGTATTGTGGTTTAACTCACAGAGAGCGCTGCTGCCCGTCCTCTGGAGAGTTCCCTCGGTCGCTTCTTACGACTCCCACGACGGGAAAAGTTGGGCTGGGGTGGTGACACATATTATTCACCGTCACTATACGGCTAGAAACGACATGAAATTGTTTCAAAAGAATCAGTTTTGATGTCACTTCCTGTATCACTAAAACATCAATAAGGTTGAGTTGTTATATCGCGACAAGTGTAATATGAACCTTAAAGTCTAATGACATTCATGCGAGTTTGAACCTTACGGTTGTAAAGCAGATTTACAGCGGACTATACGTACATGTACATCGAAGTCGGATTTAATTAAGTCCGTTCTTGCTTGCTTCACTTAATTATAATCCCTTTGAAGATCTCCCAGGATTCCGATCCAACTCCCGCCGGGGGATAATGAGCCTTATTTATTAAAAGGGGATGAAGTGAAGAACCCTCGTATTGGACTCAAGAGATACCCATCTATATTTAATTATATTGTGACAGAAAAGAAAATTACAATGTTTTTTTTATATGTACCTATATAGTTTTTGCATTTTATGAGTTACTGGCTGACTGGTATTTTTTTTTTTCTAATGTTCTTAATTAAATTGTTTGTCTACTATTATACATATAGTCGTTTTTTTATTACTGTGAACAAGCGTTTGACCACCATCCTGCCTGATGTTCCGCAGCGATTTGGTCTACGATGGAGCCTTACCTTTACCGTCCTAAAGAATTAGTCTATTTACTAAAGAAAACCGCATCAAACTCCTAAATCGCTAAAGTTAAAGTAGTTGTTAAAGATCTAAGCATAAATAGGGACAAACAGCGGGCGGCGACATTGTCCTATACCATTGTATTAACTCAAATTTCATCAATTCTGATGTCCGATTGAGTACCGAATTCGACA
The DNA here is from genome assembly GCA_012932125.1 of Conopomorpha cramerella. Classification (NCBI taxonomy): domain Eukaryota; kingdom Metazoa; phylum Arthropoda; class Insecta; order Lepidoptera; family Gracillariidae; genus Conopomorpha; species Conopomorpha cramerella. The sequence goes on along the minus strand of SJJU01005773.1, from coordinate 15,679 downwards.
ATTCCAAAAATCACCTTGTTTTCCAAATAGCCCCATTTCACAGCAGGTACTACGGATATTAGTAAACCCATCTGCTATTTCATGTATCGATCGCTACTAATAAATGCATATCACCCACAATCTGCTGACACATCTTACTGGAGTGCCAGACTGTGAAAAAATACTGGGCGACTCATCTAGAACAGCGACGATCCCTGCAGGAGAGCATCAAGGACACAAAGGGTTTCTTACGGTTCCTCGAGGAGCTGAGGTGGTTGGAGTAGCGCCACCCAAATCACGCACAATAGGCGCATTGGACGTCGAGTTGCGGAAACGCCCCGTATCATCTACATCATCATCATCAGCCCATACCTGTCCACTGCTGGACATAGGCCTCTCCAATTGCACGCCACTGTGATCTGTTTTCGGCTTCTCGCATCCAGCTTCTGCCAGCCATCTTGCGTATATCATCAGTCCACCTTGCCTGAGGGCGTCCTACACTCCGTTTGCCGAGACGCGGTCTCCACTCGAGAACTCGTTTTCCCCAACGGTCATCGAAACGTCATCATCATCTACATATCACCCACAATTTCAACGAAACTTCTTAAAAAAAATCTTAACTTAATACTATGGAGGAGTAGAGAGAGAGGATAAACTAAATGTCGAAAAAGAAATTTTACACAAAAATATGAAATGAATGTAATCTGTCAGTAAATATTATGGGTGTGAAGTATTGGGAAAGGTTTGTCATCCAGTTTAAGCAATCATCATCATCATCAGCATCATCATCTACATATCACCCACAATTTCAACGAAACGGACATACAAAACTAAAAGTGACTACAAGTTCAATCCACGCTGGGAACATCGTCGAAAAGCCCTAAAATAGACACCAGCTGCCTACAGAAAGCAATCTTTTCTACAGCTACTGGGAAAGTATTGTGTCCTAAATAGGAAGTATAAATATTACATACGCGGAAAGCAAACATGGTATTATTTACCTTGTCAAATGGTTGGTAGTTACTAAACCAACACCAGCTGATGTTTCTTGGCTCGTTCATTCATACACTTTCACTCTTCAAAACGAAACACTACTGTGCAGGCAAGTTCATAAAATATCTAAACATACACAGAAATAAATGGGCATAAGAAGCCGAGGATATTTTTTTTAATTCTTGGCTCTTATGTTTAGCTTTAAAGGGGAATTTTTAGGCCCGTGTTTCTCTTAGTTACGACAGATGGCGCTAGCTGTATCAGGGGGACAAATGTCAACGAAATTACTAACTTCAAGCAGTCAGTATTGAAGGCGACAGTAATTTTTTTTATTGTTTGTCTACATGTTACAAAAGTGTCTCAAGTTTAAATAACTGGCCTAAATAATAGAAAACGTACTAAAATATAATTGACAGCAGTGGCCCTGGATACCCACTAGCGACATCTAGATAAGAAACTTTTGGTGTTTGAAAATGCCCCATTCTGCCACAAACAAAGTAGTTCTCTTCGTGTTCAAGTTGGTGGCATTGTCATATTCTATCGATAAAGTCGTCAATAGTCAAAATCGTGTCAAAAACACATTAAAACTTGAGGGTGGACCATCACATTTCAATGCTGCGTGGAACATTACACGGGAATAACAAATTGATCAAATAGGAGTCCTCTCCTTTACTTCTCACTCTCACTACATTATTTTTCATCACCAGCACATTATACACTAATTCCACCATATTAACACAATCATTGTAGCGAAACATTAATTTTGAAAATGAGAAATAAAGAAGCCATATGCATCACACATCGCTTCCCGTCACAAAGTCTAAATAAGCATAGGAAGCCGTGGATCATTATGAAATGGTTCTGACATCAATATTTCCGAGCTCGCCAACGACACTTCAATTGTCAATCAATCAATCATAAAAGACTCTTCAACTAGAAGGGCCATCGCTTCGATATCTTTGATTAGTCACGCGGATTACGCGGTTCATTTGTCATTAGTGGGAGTGAGACGCGAATATATTTCGGTGGCGTGTGAAAGAGATGATTATGACCGCCATTTTGCAATCCCTTTCTTTCAATCATCGAACGATGAGATTCCCGCGCTGAGATGGCTATCGGCGACGTAATTAATGGTGTGCCAATGTTACGATGAAATTGAGCGATATTGAAATGAATGAATTATTTTGCTACAGCACTGTCTTGTTTTGTCTTGTATGAGGCCTTCCTGGCCGCGCCTTGCTTAGCTTTCCCTGACTACTTAGTAAGATAGGTAGCTACGTAATTTAATGTATGACAGTCATAAATCAAATACTTCCCTAGGACAGGACTTACGGTGGAGACCTGAGTTGAGTTACTTACGGTGGAGACCGGATAATTTTGGTTTAAAATGACCCTTATGTCAATAACCCACTAAAACCATTAGTTCCGCCGTGAATCGCACCTCAACTAAATATGTGTTTGAGTCGAAAAAAACCTTAATAGAAAAATTACAATTTCTCAAATGAATCCTTACTAATATTATAAATCGGAAAGTGACTTTGTTTGTTTCGCTTTCACGCCGTAACTACTAAACCGATTGCTTTGAAATTTTGCATACGTAAAGTTAGAAGTCCGAATTAAATAATAGGGTACTTTTTATCCCGGAAAAAATGATATTCCCGAAGGAAACTTGGATTTTTCCGTAGGAATGAAGAGTTTTCTTATAGTTGTTCTTATGCCGCAATATAACCGAAGTCCACGCGGGTGAAGCCGCGGGCGGAACGCTAGTCTCTCGTAAAACAAAACTATTTTACTATTAAATTAATTGATTAAAAAGTTTACTCTTATGTGCAGTTTTAGAACTAACGGGACGTTGGTGTAGTGGTCAGCATGTCTGCCTTTGCTCCGTAGGGTCGTGGGTTCGATTCCCACCGCTGACAGGTGCTTAGGTGATGAGCTTTTAAGTACTTGTTGGATGAGTCTGGGTGTTTTATTTATATAAGTATGTATTTAAAAGAAAAAAAAAAGTATTTAAGTAAATATATTTCGTTCTCTGATTTCCATAACACAAGTGCTTTAGCTACTTAACATGGGATGAAGGCAATGTATGTGTTGTTGTAAAATATTTATTTATATTTATTTATTTATTTAAAACTGAGAAATTCCTGTTTAATTAACTGATTGACATAGTTGTCAGTAATTTTATTTTTATATATTTAATTTATTCAGGTCGGTTAAATATAAACAAATTAGTGTTCCCTTAATTACAGGCTGCCACAACATAATTTATAAGTACTTAACTGTTAAGAGCGGATCTCTTGAAAATACCTACAAAATCTTAACTTAATACTGGGGAGGAGATAACTAAATGTTGAAAAAGAAATTTTACACAAAAATATAAAATGAATGTGACTGGCCGAAGGTGGCGTGAAAAGTACTCGAAACCGGAGGTCATATAAGAAAATATGCATGAATGTAGATGAAGCGAAAGGGGTATGTCAGGACCGTGACAAATGGAGATCTGTAGTCTCTGCCTACCCCTCTGGGAGACAGGCGTGAAGTGTATGTATGTATGTATCTATAAAATGAATGTAATCTGTCAGTAAATATCATGGGTGTGAAGTATTGGGAAAGGTTTGTCATCCAGTTTAAGCAATGGAATAACGTATTACAATAACAAAGTGCTATAAGCCAATGAGCGCATAAATAGCTTAAATATTGTTATAGACATTTGCGTTGTAAGATTGATGAATTTAGACGTGTCAGTTGCGATGTCAGATTAATATAATTTGCAGATCAATCAATCCATCTGCCAACCATCCTTAGGCAAGTGTGACGTCATATCGGCGGTGAAATGCGCAAATCGTATTGATGGCGACTTTGTTGAACTTTGTAATTACTATAATATTAAAGAAAAATGAAACGACGTCTGTTGTCCAGTTGGTCGGATACTTGACTTACAACCGGGAGGTCCCGGGTTCGAGTCCGGCTACTGGACGCGTACCAATGGGACTCTTTTTCAGAGCCTATGTACGCAACGCGACGCTCGTACGGTGAAGGACAACATCGTGATGTCAACACGCAACAACACAAGGTGTGTATAACGGCGATTGGCTCACCCCCTGTCACGTTGGGTTAAATACGCTTGGTGAACTGTGGGCATTTGTTTAGAAAGTGCATCTGCCTACCCCGCAAGTTCCTCTCGACTCGGATTTACCATCATCATACCCTGATTTCCTTATCATGGGACCACCTTGGAAATATCTTCTTTCCGACGGAAAAAAACATAAAAATCGGTTCAGAAACGACGAAGTTATTGGCGAACAAACATAAAAAAACCATATGTATATGCGTTCGAATTGAGAAAGAATCCTTTTTTAAAGTCGCTTAAAACTAGACGTCCACTAGTTTACAATGGATAGTATTTAAACGTGCATCAAAAAAGTCTAACCTAACCTAACTAAAATACTGACTTAGCGACAAAATTACTGATTTGGCCTTCTAATTGCCATTCTGATGATAACTTTGGCTTTTTAGGTGTGCAAGTTAGTAATTTTGATGTACAGTTTATTATTTTCCGTTTACAATGAATGAAAACGCGGTATCACTTACAAATTACCTACATTTTAAAGAGATTGCGAAGAACAGACAACGAGCTGGTTGGAAAAGATTAATGTTTGTGGATGATACTAAAGAAGAACTGTGTCGGGAAAAGCAGGTAGAGATTGATTGTCTCTACCGTCCCCTATGTGGTACAAACGTGATTAGGAATTTCCTTTAAAAGAAAACCCGCAAGAGTGAGATAGAAGACGAACGATCTTTCGTTTGCCACTATCTTTGACAGATTATTTTTTTTAGAAAACTCATGTACGTATGAAGATACACGTCAATTTGTTTTGTAAAGGACACAGGTACGCTCGGCCAAGAAAATTGTGCATTTGACCACCATCCTGGCTGATGTTAAGCAGCGATGTGGTCTACGATGGAGCACACTCGTTCATTAGGTACCTATTCACCCCAGTGACTTGAAGACCTACAGACTGTACTGCGCAGGAAGCACAGTCATAGTCTAATCAGTTTTGATGACACTTCCTTTGTCACTAAAACATCAATAAGGTAGAGATTTTATATCCTGAGGAGTGAAAAATGAACCTTAATGTCTAATGACGTTCATATGAGTTTCAACCTTAGGGTGTAAAGTTGAGTCACCAAATTGTGAATTTTGCGGAGTTCTAGATGACGTTCATCACTTTTTGGGGGAATGTGTCCGGAACGCAGACAAGAGAGAAGCATTATATAAAAAAATTTAAAAATTAATATCCTAGAAATTGGAACATTCCACTCCATTATGGCTTCTCCTCTGTCAGAAGTGGCCCTTTTTTTGTTCAAATCATTCAAATTAAAACCCTCTTAACATGTATTAAACTGTAAGTACCTACTTGAGCATTAATTAAGATATACATATGTAACGTTAGATGTATACAATTCGTTTAGGGTACAATGGAACTGACATTGTCACTCTGTGTACAAAAGTTCCTAATGTAAAGATTTAAAAAAAAACCCTAGGTCGGTAGACTATATCGATGGTCCCAATTAAAAATGTCGGTAGTTCAATTTTAGGAATATGTAATAGTGTACTTTTCTACACCGTTAGATTGGCGATATTAAGATACTATAAACTTATTCGTATATTACATCACGTAAAGTTACCAAAGATTATAAGCTGTTGTAAATTTGAAGTATCTACCAAAAGTTATTTAGTTTTAAAATCCAAAACTATCTTCTCTCCCGAACATGTTCTGTTTTGTAGATCCGACTTTCTTAATTGGGACAACCGATATTCTTGGCTATCTGTACGTATGAGAGATATGTGTCATTTTGATTTCTGAAAAGCAGTGTCTGACGTCTTCTTCTTCCAAATGAAGGATCTACTATATCTTTCGCAAATGGACCTAGAAGGGTTAGAAATGGACATGAAGAAAACGGTCGTTCGTTTCATTTCCAACCATTAGTTTTTGATAAAATCCACCGATCACAGCTTGCGGTGCTGTGACGTCTTCGGTCTTGATGTCAATAAAACGAGAACAGACACAATAAAACGTGTTCTAACCCCACACCCCAGGGTCCATTTTCTTAATCTAGTTTTTCCACTGCACACAATCGTCAGCATAATGTATGTATTTCTGTACGTTCCTTGGTTCGTCCTCTTCAGAAAGGAATCATGATCATCATCATCAGCCCATACTTGTCCTCTGCTGGACATAGGCCTCTCCAATTGCCGCCAATCTGTTTTCGGCTTATCGCATCCAGCTTCTGCCAGCCATCTTGCGTATATCATCAGTCCACCTTGCCTGAGGGCGTCCTACACTCCGTTTTCAGAAAGGAATAAATCGCGGCAAAAACTGTTTACCAGTTAATTATCCAGTCTACGGAATACGTGACCTAGCCGTCGCAGACAGGTGTGATGTAACACTAGAATATCCGGCAGAATTAAAAAAAAATATAAAAGCCCGGGGGCTACTTCTGTCACAACAAAGTAGTGTAGAAAATAAATAATAATGGACATTCGCAAACAAAAGATTCTCGGCTTTTGTGTCAACGTCAAAATGAAAAAGTGCGGACAAGCACTGGCTATCTGCCTCAAATTACTCACTGACTGGTGCGAATAGGTATGTTATATTGTTAGCCACTTCACTCCATACGTCTTTTATTCATCGATTCAATGCAACAACAACGGTAGCTAACGAATCGATTGTGAAGAAATCGATTTCGCTCGAGGCGAATTGAATGTTCACACTCGGTTCCTATTCATAATTCCGATGTGCCGACTTGTGATGTGTGTTATTGTAACTTCACATCAATTTATCTAATTTATTTAATAATACGGTGGTGAAAGATTATTTTTATGTAATGATACTTGTTGCGCGGCCTGGTTTCACCTGCCGTTCTTTTATTCGTGCTTATTCTACTGGAGTTTGAGGAAACTAACTAGGAAGATAGAGCTTTGAACTATATTAGGACTTTCATCCTAAAATTCGCACAGAATCAGGTTAAAAACACGGGTAAAATTGTGGGGTACATATTCTTGTAAAATTTAAAGGGATAAAATAATTTATCCTTTCACATCTAACATTCTTCGAAAAAGTCACTTTTAGCCAAGGTAATGTTATCGTTATAACTTTAATCTGCAGGCACATATTTTTCTTGAAGAATCTTAACAATTTTAGTCTTAACATCAATACTTGTTGCTTATTTCTTTGAAAATCACTTTCCAGCAATTATTTATAATCCTCACTAACTAGATTCTTTTCTGGCAATTATTTTTTTAAACCTTGCAGATGATTACTATATATTTGCTGGGTAGAAAGTTTGAAATCATTTTGTTATTTCTTCCTTTGTTTGTCGATCAACGTCTTCTTCATAAGAAACTAACAAGGTCGTGATAATATCACAATGGGTATCGTTAACTGAAGTCAGTACAGTTTTTAATTACAAAAGTCAAGCTCGGCTCAAATTCAAGTTCATATTTCATTTCTATTGATCAACAATCTAACCCTGAACACGCTGTTTTAACCGACTTCTTGTTAATATACGTTACTAACAGTGTTTCCCTGTTATTAAAGAAAACCTCATCAAAATCCATTGCGTAGCTTTAAATATCTAAGCACACATAGATACTTTGTTTTATACTAGAGTATTGACTAGTAATATCAATTAAGTTTTATAGTGAGCCCTTCCTTTTTAATCGATTTCAAAAAAATTTGAATGTTCTCAATTCGAATATTTTATTTTTAATTTTGAAGATTTTTTGGTTTATTTGAAAGCTGTTGCTTCCCGTGTGATTCCATTTAAAGACGGTCCAGTCCTGACAATGGGATCCGTGGCAGAAAGCCTCAAAAGTCTTAATGTATTAATGATTTAAATCTCGTTCTTTATGTCGATCGGCATAAACTTGACGACCGTCATAGTCTAGTGGTCAGGACGTCCTGCCTCTAGGACGACGGTCGCGGGTTCGATGCCCGCCGCCGATATAATGCTTTAGCGATATGCGTCAGGGAGTTTCAATTAACTGTGTAACCGTATCAGGATCTCTGGTATCCACAGTGCAGTGTATCCTAGATTAAGCCCTAGGTCAAGGTGTGCGAAAAATCGTGATATATTTATTATTCATATCATTTCTACGCCAAACAACGAAACGACTGTAGATAAAAATCCAGGACTATTCTTCACCGTCAGGAATATAAACAGTTTTATTCTTTCCACCTCATAAAAGTTGATAAATCCCACTATAAAAAGCAAATCTACTAGTATTTCTGACATGTAAAATAAACTACCCATTTCGTCGTCTGAATTCTGCTAAATAAAACCTACTATAATAAACATTTTACAACAACACACACATTGCCTTCATCCCATGTAAAATTGCTAAAGCACTAATTGTGTTATGGAATTCAGACAACGAAATATACTTACTTAAATACATTTTTTCGTTTTATATATATACTTATATAAATAAAACACCCAGACACATCCTCCAAGTATTTAAAAGCTCATCACCTAAATACCTGTCAGCCGTGGGAATTGAATGTACGACCTTACGGAATAGAGGCAGACATGCTGACCACTACACCAACGGGTCCGTATAGGTTATCAATTTAACAGAGGGCCTAGATGGATAGTGCTGCCCTTCTTTTTAATTGTCTAAAAGGAGAACTCTGTCTAAACATATAAAAGGAGAAGCTGACTCACTGACAGTGACAGTTAACCCACAGCTAAAAACGGCTAAACGTAGGAACTTCAAATTTGGCAGGGATTTAGCTTAGGGACCGTAGAAGTGCACTAAGGAGGAAATTCCCACGGGAACGAGATTTATAATGTTTATGGCAAAATAATATTTGCTAGGTCAGCTAGACGTTTTGGGCCTTACTAATAATGGCGGAATTGCTATTTCGAAGATACACAAAGCTCAACTTAACTTGTCAGTTGTATGTCAAATACGGAATAACCAGTTCAAGTAGACCTGTAATAACCATTGTGTAAGTGACAACGTTTTTATTAGTAAGGGAGTTATTATTTACATAAGTAACACAGTTCTAGAAGTTACGGTAGAAAACCCATCACGGTAAATGCGTCCATAGAAGATTCTTCAGAGTTTTAAAACGTTGTGTACCTAGTTAAAAATAGTTTCCATCAAGTTGTAAATTAAATCAACTCTACGTCTTCGATCCATGCAACTCCTCGGAGATGGATGAGCGAATTAAAAAGTTCCATTGATAACAGATCGCTGCGAAGCTCTTGATGCTATTTTGTTTTTTTTTTCTTTATTACTGGAGGAAATTGAAGACTGAAAACATTTTTCTATTGGGAAATGTATTTTCATTTACATTCTTTATCTAGGTACATAATATTTTATTTACAACTAGTGGATGCTTCGAGTTCATTAGCGCAATATCGGTTTTAATTTCTAACAATATTGTTCCCCGGGTATATAATGTGTGAATATAAGGCGCGAATATAATCAAAGACAAGCTCCAACTTACCTTTGTTATTTATATTTGCTTACACTCCACTCGAGCTTGTCTGATTATATTCGCGCTTATTATATACCCGGTTAGTATTGTGTTATAAGGTATGTGCGTTTTTCATTAAAAAAGGAATAATAATGATTATTATTTAGAGTAAAGTATTTAGAGTAAGTAAAAGAAATAATTACTCTAATTTACTTATGTCTACTGTACCCCTTATGGATGTTTGAAAAAAACTTTTTTTATCACGTACCTATACATCTTAAAAACAACCCCTAAGCAAGATTTCAGCTTTCTAGGGTCAAGGGCTTACGCTGTGCGTTGAAGAGTCAGTGATTAATGAATCAGTCAAGACTTTGAGTTGTATATATTTACGTGAAGTGTATTTTTTTTTTACCTTGTGTACGACATATACTGGTTGAACATACTTTATATATTTTTAAAGTTATGACAACCCTAACCTAACTAACAGCCGTGTGGTGACGGCGAATAGAATACATGTGTCACCACCCCAGCCCAACTTTTCCCGTCGTGGGGGTCGTAAGAGACGACCGAGCTCACCCTCCACAGAACGGGCAGCAGCGCTCTCTGTGAGTTAAACCACAACACCACTGCGATCACCAACCCGCCTGCCAAGCGTGGCGTTTATAGGCATTTCCCCCAAATCAAAGATATCATTGGGGGAGGCCCTCATCCAGCAGTGGACGTCATGTGGCTGATGTTGACAACAGTAAAACGTATTAATGAAGCCGCAGATGCACCGACTGACCGATACCCGCATGCAACACTTTTAATTAACCACAATGAAATTGCCTTTAAACAGATTAAGCTGGCGTTCTCATGCCGTGGCATAATTGAGGAAGCCACACTTAGAAAATGTGAGCAATATCGTTAAGCACACTTCACTTAGAACTGGGCAACCGAAATCTTAACTTGAACCCTCAATTCTTACCAATTGTACGTGTGAAAAGACTCTACTAAAATTGGTTAGTGTGTGAATGTAGCTATTATAATTTGAGCGTTATATCTCATGAATTTATATGAAATGAAAGGTCAGTTTGTAAGTAATGTTTAGTTAATTTGATTTGCCCTTGGTGTGTACAGTTAGTTGCGGACCTTGTTGGTTCAAATATGAGTTATGGCCCTTTTCAGTTGAGGGTACTTGGAACTCGTTCGCAATTCAAAACAATTAACGGATTCTAGTTCAAGTGAAATATGTTGTATGGGAAATATCGCTGTGATGCTTGAACTTATTTTTTTAATCGACGCAAAAAAAGAAGGGGGTTCTCAATTCGTCTGTATTCACGGTCGGCATGGACTAGTGGTCAGCGAATCTGGCTCTAGGACAACGGTCGCGGGTTCTATTCCCGCCACGGACATAAGTAATGAACTGAGGCATTAAATTTGTTGTGTGCCTCTAGGTGTTTTATTTATCTACATATGTATGTATTTAAATTAATCTAAGTCAGACTCTGGCACCAATAGTACAGGGTAACGGCAAGCATTTGTTTTTCCATAGGCTTTCGTACCCCGTGTGTTCTTCCAATACACCTTTTAAAATGCACCTTTTAAACCTTCCCTGGACTTCCACGTGTGATTCAAGACCAAAATGAGCCAAATCGATCCAGTCGTTCTCGAGTTTTTTATATAATAGAGATAGATATTTTCGTCTGTTACCTCAAATCTTTTGACTGGGTTAACCGATGTGCATGATCTTTTTTTAATTTGAAAACTGGTGCTTCCTCTTTAGTCCCATTTAATTTTGTGTCAGTCCCGACAGCGCCATCCATGAGGAAATAACAAATCTGTCAAATTTTAGTGGTTGAAGTCGGTTCTAATTAAATTTAACGTTATTAATAATAATAGTAATTTAATTTATTTCAGACCAAGTCCATATACTAAAAAACAAAAATGTATGACAAGTGATAGACAAAAAGAACATATCATTCATAGCTAAAGTTAGTACATGCTTTTTCATGCGTTATTGTTTTTCAAAAGTAAAAACTTCCATTGAAAACAATTAAACAAAACATTCGTTTCGAATAAATGTTTCATAGTCAGACCAGAATAGTTCTAAAATATTGTAACGAAACTCCGCGGGAGATGGCACAGATTTATCTTATTGTTTGATAAAAATAAACTGATAACTGTGTAACGCGTCTCGGCAAACGGAGTGTAGGACGCCCTCAGGCAAGGTGGAATGATGATATGCGCAAGATGGCTGACATAAACTACATGCAAGAAGCTCAAGACAGATCACAGTAGCCCGCATTTGGAGATGTCTATGTCCAGCTCCACTAGAAAAGCGCTCCAAGAAATAAATGACAAGACGTAATATCAAATAATTTATTTTTCATCATTATAAGTGCTATAACATACAGATATACAGTAGCATAACACAAAGCTTGATGAACGTCATTTTTGACTTTAAAACAAAAGTAATCGTCCCCGGTTCGAATTAATTTCTTTTGGATAGTATAGTATTTAAACGTGCATCAAAAAAGTTCTAACCTAACCTAACTAAAATACTGACTTAGCGACAAAATTACTGATTTGGTCTTCTAATTGCCATTCTGATGATAACTTTGGCTTTTTAGGTGTGCAAGTTAGTAATTTTGATAGGTATACAGTTTATTATTTTCCATTTCTTTTACTGGCCAGAAGAACCGGGAAGAAACTGGCATCTTTTCAAGCACTACGTTTGGTTGAAACAAGTCGCACGATGTGTGACATAGCAGCCAATCACAGCGCGTATTTGATCTATGTCGTTTCTTTCTTGACGCCCTTGCTGCCGCAGTGGACAAATATGGGTTGATGACGATGAACTGTGACGTAAGAGTGCGTTTATAAAGAAAAAGGTACCGAGAAACCGAAATCGCATGCATTGTCTGAAATCGTAATGCAACGGTCCAAATTTTCCTAAAAAAAACTCACAGAATAGTCACCATTTCACACAAGTAAAGAGAAGCCAAGAACCAAGAAATATCCACTAGTATCTAAGTACCTACATGTATTAATTGCCAACATACTTTAGACGTTAGTAACTCATGAGAAAGTAACAACAAAATTCTCAAGTAATATAAATTAAGTAAAATAGTTCAAGTTCCGAGTGCGTGACAGTACGCCCGCATAGTGATGCTAATTATACCGAGATGTTTATCGATATTATTACAAATAATGTCATAATCATCGACAATGGAGATAACGGGTTGTACCTAATTTGGACTTCCTGGTTTTTTTTTGTTACTGTTTTTACGAGTGGAGTTTGTTTTGGATTATTTTTTTTTATATTGTTGACGTGACCTTTGTTTTTTTTTTGTTACGCTGAGTATGTACTTATTTAATTATTTTTGGACTTGGGATGGGTATCTAAAGTTTATATGCGTAATTTTTCATACAATTCGTTTTTTTTTTCGTTTATTAACACATTGGCGGACAGTAAAAAAAAACACAATAGATGTTTTATTGTTATGACGCCTATAGGCGTTTACTGTCCGGGATAGAGTTAAGTACAACAGTAATTCTAATAATTTCGTAGGTATTACTAATATGCAAAGATTTCTGTATTCTACTTTTATCTCATTAGGAAGGATCCTTTGAAAGTGAAGGGTTCACATGCGTGCTTTTTATAACATTTCTTATTCATTTTAATATCCACATAATGTCAAGTTAGGATAAGTAGCGCCTTAAAAGACTTAAAGTTATCGATATTTTAAAAGATAATATACAACACTATCACCGCTCTTAGCTTCACGCAGTGGGAACCCACAATAGTTGGACCATAAATAAAATAATCTTGCAAAGGATAAACTTGCGAAATAATTATTGCTTACCCGACTGTGGGAAATGAGCACAAAATGGCGTCGAAGCTAAACTATAGGTACTAACTTCAACTTTGTTAACTGTAAAAAAAATAAAGCACTGTATCGGAGTTCTGCGAATAATTGTAAACCTGTGAGTATTTTTTTATCCTAACTCACAAAAGCATATAGCTACTACCCTACCAATATACTGAACGCGAAACTACATTTGGGAGAGATCATGGATCTCAACATGTCAAGATCCTGGCACATCTCTTCCGTCTCTTCCACATGTATACGTATATCTCTTCATATACCAGTGGCGTGCACAACATATATGCAAAAATACACTGCCTACCTTAGTATTTTGGCTACCCGACCTAATAATAGAGTTATTGCTAGATCTTGTTTTGTTCACGACAAGATTGAGACGATAGGCTGTCGAAGGTCCTGTGTTTTGTGGGTGAGTAGATATATGTAGGTGCCAATATTTCGTAAAGACAAGTTACCTAGGTCACATAGGTTTCAATCCTTTGGGGATTACTGTCTACCTTGTCATAAAAGTCAGTGCACGCCACTGTCATATACTTAATACTGCTTGTAAATGGACCCTGAGCAATGGTCTTAGAACCGTTGTTGGGCTCTATTGACGGCTTTTTTGAAGTTCCTAAGACCATTTTCGGGGTCCATGGACACACATTATGCTCGCCAGCGTCGGGTACTCAGTACGCTGACCTCCGTAACGATATCGCGATCAGCTGGTCAAAGAATTTCCGTCAACCCCTACCCTCACGGGATCTATAAGAATGTGTCTACCACATACACACATCAAAAGTGTCTAGGGATCAAGAACATTTTTAGCTCTAAAAAAAAATCTAATTTATTTAAATCTAATCTTCTGGGCTGGTCTCTTACCTGATTCCCCATCCCCGTATCAATGACTTATCACCACATTTTGAATAAATTATGAATGAATTCAGTTTTTGTAAAGTATATTTTTGATTGCAATCTTCTAAAATGTACTTGATCCCTAGACACTTTTGATGTGTGTATAACGGCACATCGAAAGTGTTAACTAGGAACGATTCTACAAACTGAATACATATATTGAACCAGGGACAAGCCCACCATCAATCAAGCCCTATCTCCCTCTTGGCGTACGGGCCATTCTCTGTTCAACGCACACGTTTTTATGACTCCATACATATCGTTGGTCCCAATTGAAAATGTCGGTAGTGCAATTTTAGGAATATGTAATAGTGTACTTTTCTACACCGTTAGATTGGCGATATGAAGATGTATAAACTTATACGTATATTACATCACGTAAAGGTACCAAAGATTATAAGCTGTTGTAAATTTGAGGTATGTACTACAAGTAGTTTAGCTTTAATATCCAAAACTATCTTCTCTCCTGAACATGTTCTTTTGTAGATCCGACATTCTTAATATGTCGACTCTTAATCCATCCCAGTTTTGTTGCAAACTGTACTCTTTCTGGACGCATGACGACCACATTACGGAGACTTTGCTTCGGGTCCTCGTCGCGTCTTCATCGCCTAAACATTATATGGGGATTTATCCAAAAAAACATATCTAGATGTCGCTAGTAAGAGTCGAGGATGACTTCTGTCAGTTATAATATCGGTGCGTTTTTTTATTATTTCGGCAAGTTAATATAGAAACTTCCGAAAATTTTGCAACGTTTAAACGAACATTGAAAAAAAAATACTGCCACCTTCAATGCTGACTGCTTGAAGTTAGTCATTTCGTTGACATTTATCGCCCCTAACATAGCTAGCGCCATCTGTCATAGATAAGTGAAACAAGGGCCCTGAACATTCCCCATTGCAAAACCGCAAAGAACAAGAAGTGTTGAAATAAATAAGTAGTTGTAACAATCAGTCATACAGACAAATAACTTCCTCAATAAATGCCATTATAATAATATTATAATGAACTGATAACTATCACCGTATATAAGACTTCCGGCAGAGAACAATGATTTGACTAATCAGTTTCTGTCATATATATTTACAATTTGATACTATCATTCGGTTAAAATATTACCATTTGTTGTACATTTTTAACGCCAACGCTTATTACAATGAAATGGTAAATTTTTTAGACATTTCACATATTAAACAGTCACGAATTTACTTCGGTAGTGTCAAGGACTGCCGGAGTGTAAAATTTCCGGTTTTTTGACCGACTTCAAAAAAGGAGGAGATTCTCAATTCGTCTGTATTTTTTTAAAGGTTTATTACCTCAGAACTTTCGCCTGGGTGAACGGATTTGGATTAACATAAAAGATATAACCCCAGCCCAACTTTTCCCGTCATGGGGGTCGTAAGAGGCGACCGAGGGAACTCTCCAGAGAACGGGCAGCAGCGCTCTCTGTGA